>JACGTP010000408.1:0-10178 GCA_023678845.1 Mischocyttarus mexicanus
ATAGATGATACTATTTTAATTTTGTTTCTATTTTAAATTGATTTTTTCAAAAATTGAGAATTAAAAATCCAAAGAAGAAAGAATATTCACCATATGATTGTTCTATGGGGGTTTAGGTTTTTTTCTCGTTGTTTTAATACCAATCAAATGATGATTGATGATAAAATGATTGATTTATGTTTTATTCTTCTTTATATTTTGTTTGGTTTTGTATTGTAAGTCATATCTCCCTCTCTCTTTCTATTTTTCTTGTTACAATCTTACAACATAATCCTGATTCAAGACCAACAACACACGAGGATACCATTGGAATATTAACATTAGAATTATAAAAGTAGTCAAAGTAACGGGGCTTTTAAAATTATTTATTTTACAGTTATCGAATATAATTGGTATAAATATTTCCTTTTACAATGCAACTGTTACTTTATTGTTGATAAAAATGCATTATACTTTATTGTAAAACTTATTATATGATGATTTGATAGCTGATAATTTAATGTTGTATACAAAATTTTAGAAAGGTGAGATAACAGTGTAAATTAATTAGAAAGTATTCTAAATTACTTTTATTTTTGTAGTTTCCCTTTTAATTTGTATCAAAAGGTCATGCAGTAAAAATTCGATTAATAATTTTAATATTTTCTTAAATAAAATTCAAAACAGAAGGAACAAAAAGGCAAATCTTATTGAAAGACTTGGAAGTGAAACTTATCGACGTGTTAGTTTCTCCTAATGCCTTTCTCTCTCTCTCTCTCTCTCTTTCTCTCTCTCTTTCTCTCTCTCTTTCTCTCAATGACAAATATTAAATAAAATCAAAAGTGATAGCAGCTCCATTCCAATGTGTCTAACAAGCAGATATTATTAACTCAAAGTTTCTCTCTTTCTGTCTTTTGAAACGAGACTGAACAGAAACAACTTTTCTCTTTTTATTTACCGTTATGTCGTTGAGTTTATTAATACACGATCGTTTCATTCATTATAATAATTCATTCATTAATAATTCAAAGTATATTTTCATAACATTCTTCTACGTGTATATTTTTATTAAATTTAATTACTGTAAACATATACAGAATGAGCACAAACTTATATTACATAATTTTTCTAATCAATTACAAAGTCTTCCTCAAATTTTAAGCTGCATTTCTTTTTCATACTTGTCAACACCAGAATTTTTTTACATGAAAGAAGATCTTGTATCGTTTAAAAGAAAAAAAAAAAGAGAAACATTTGTGTAATTTAGATAAAATACAATTTGATTAAGTTTTATTAACGAAAACTAAAAGGAAAGTTAAGAATAAATAATTGCTAATAAGTGTGAACGTTTTATATGTAATTAAGTTATAATTGGTTCTGAGATTGTCTACTTGTAGGGTGATTAAAAAAATACAAATCTAAAAAGCTATTATTTATTTCAACTTTATTCATTTTTTATAATAAATTGCTAATAAATTGGTATTTAATTATTATTATGTTTTAGTTGTTAATTTATGATCTATCTCGTTAAAAAATCCTATTCACATCTCTCTCTCTCTCTCTTCAATTTAATTTCTTTTTAATTTAATGATTAGTGCAGTTAAGAAAAATATGATGATAATAATAATTAATTGTTCGATACACCTTATTTCGACAACTTTCACCAAAAATTTCAACTGACATAACGTATCCAACATAACATGAAACAACCATAAGTGATGGTGTGTGAGTGATGGTGGTTTGGTTGGGGAAAGGGAATATCTACCGTATAGAACAAACTTTACGCAACATTGTGAGTGGTAAGTGTTAGCAATCGAGCGTGGCCAATTACGAATGCTGCTGCATTCTAATGATATTAATCGCTAGAGGAAATTACTCCACACCGTGGTACAACACACGGGAGTAACGTTCCGTTCAATGTTTGACAACACGAAGAAAAAGATTTTCTGATTGATTAGAAGAATCCATTAGGTGTACAAATAAATTTCCGCTGTTCTTATTAAAAAATTAAACATTTGATGATTTGAAATAATGTAAAATTGCTTGCTGAGTTACTCCTAATATAAGTGCCTGTTTTTTTTTTGCGTTTGGCACGAATTTTCAACCAATAATATTTTTAATTCTGCCTATTCGTACACTTTCAGCCTTCCGTTACGTATTTTATCTTCAACGTCACAGTCTTTCTGTTCTTGAACTATAAAAACCATTCATGAAAACTTCTCTAACTTAAAAAAAGCCTCGACATATGCCTCTACAAGCAATCGATGCTTCATCAGATGCAGATTTCTTTAAATTAAATAATTTAATCAAAAGTTCTGGCAAATGGTGCTTATTCAGCTCAAAACTCGACATTTTCGGAGGAATAAAAATATCTGTTATCGATACAAAATGACTAATATACCAAGATTATGTTGTTGAGAGATGTCAAACCCTACGATATGACGTTTTACATGAGACAATTTTAACCATAGTTTAATGATACTGCCCTATTTTGTTGAAACTTATTTGTACACCTAATTAAATTCATCCAATTATTATGAAATTCAATGATAATTATTAAATGAGCCTAAACAAAATTTAAATCAAGTTTTCTTTTGGTGTTCCTTTGATACGTCATATGTGAACTGATTTAATATCGATCATTGAAATTTGTTGTATCTTTCATTTACATTTGTATCTTTCCATTGTAATTTCGTCAAAATGATCTCACACGGATTGTCGAGATCTCACGTAACGTGAGATAATCGTCAAACCGGACGATAGTTTCGAGAATATTACGCAAGGACAAACCTTCTTTTGCCTTTTTATTTCTTTTATCTGCCCTCTCATTTATTCTCCATCTCAAAACGAGCACATACCAAAAAGTTGTAGGAATATTTATCTCAAATATTTACTCGATCAAATTTGAACAGAAATTATATCACGTGCTGTTGCATCAAAGCTATCGAAGAAAATGAAATTGGGGATTGTTAAAGAAACATTCTCGAATAAAAAAATGATTTATCCAAGGTAAATGATTTTTGTTGTTGTTTCTTGTTTATTTATTTATTTATTTATTTATTTTTTTGTTTTTATATTCTTTCCCTTTCACGAAACCAACCAAGAATTTATTATTTGTAAAAAAGAAAAAGAAAAATATCTCGAAGCAAGTCATCGTACCACGATGAAAGTGAGTGGGCTCAGGTATAACCCGGAAGGACAGAACGAGTTCTCAGTACCTGTAACATCGAAGGTCCTCGAGAATATATCGTACAACAGGCTTGCTATACCTGTCTCTGAAACCTTTCTCAACCCGATAAAAGACACTTCGCGTGCGTACACTCTGTAGAAATTAATTCGTCGAGTTGGCTTTTTAATCTTTCTAAAAGATCAACGTCGAAAATCTTTGTTTGTTTTATTCGACATCGGAAAAAAAAAAAGGAAGAAGATATATTTATATATGTCCAATAAGTATGAATCATTATTTTTCTTTTAAATATTAAACTTGAAATTATCATTTAATTTTATTAATACAATGACTCATTGTTGCATTAAGTCAATGATTTATATTTGATTAAAAATATTTCAAGTTAGATTCAAGTCTGATGATTCTTCTTTGAAAAATATGTGTCTGGAATATTGGATAAATTTTAAATGATCAATTTGATCCAACGAATTTATTCGAATTTTTTGTTCTCTCGATCGATCGATATTATTAGGCGTTGGAAATAATTCGTAGCGTTTTTTTTACAAAATAACGAAAAATTACATTATTGAAAATATTGCCCATCGTCTTGCCCACTACTTTTTCCCATTTTTCAGGTAACTGTCGAATATCCCCCGTCGAAAAAAATGCCAATTTTGGCAATCCTCATAAGATGTTAATTTTTCCCTTGATAAACCATGAACCATTGATCGAAACAGGTGGTAATCCGAAGGGGTAATATCCGGAGAATACGACGGGTGGGTTAATACTTCCCATTTCAATGTTTCCAGGTATGTTTTCACTGGTTTTGCCACTCGTGAGGTCCGAGCATTGTCGTGCAGTAAAATAACTTTATCGTGCCTTTTGCTCCATTCTGGTCGTTTTGAAAAATAAGATGTGTTGTAAAAAAAACACCACCTAATAATAGCTGATTTACGATAAATTCGTTTCTGGAGGTAAAAACAAAATACTGTAATAACCCCACGCTATCTCTCATCAAAATTCGCTACGAATTATTTCCAATACCTAATAGGTAAGGATTAATTGAAAATAAAATTTGATAAAAGGATTGAAATTATCTATCAATGATTCGTTGTAATCAATTCTTAGATCACGATTGTCGTTCCCGGAAACGGGAAATGTAAATTATTCTTTGAAGAATTTTCTTGTCTATTTTCAATTGTATTAGAAATGAAAGGTAAAAGAACCAGGGAATTGAAACGAGGAAGACTGTGAGAAAAAGAAGCCGCTAAAACCGCAACCATCACCGCAATATATACTTTCTTTTTATTGGTCGAAGACGAGGTCGACGTTAAAAGAAAAGAAGAAAGAGAAAAGAAAATATATGAACGAAAAAAAAAAAAACAGAAAAGGAGTCGGTAAATAATAGAGAAAATATTTAATAACGTGCTTGGAGATAGATTTATTATAATTCGTTGAAAGTTGGTTGATATTTTGGTACCAAGTGAGTTTATGCATTTTAATACTTTTATGGTAGATTTTTACATCGATCATGCATGCTGTCCTTTAAACACTGGTCTCTATTAGACCGGTTCACCCATGGTTTCGCATGAGTCCATACGTGATGTAATATAATCGAAAATGGAACACTGTAGAAAGGGAAAAAAGATAAAAAAAAAAGAAACATTCCTTTTTAAAAAGTCCAAACTCGTGTTAACTGTTTTTTTTTTTCTTTGTTTTTCATTACCCTTCCATGAAACTCGATTAAAATTGGTCCAACATTTGCTCGCGTTTCTTTCGTGCCGTTTACTTTCCAAGAAAATATTCATTTATAAGTGGATTTTATTTACTTGGGTCTTGTTTTAAATAGTCTTTGGAATAAAATAAATCTTTTATGGAAACTGCAACCCCAACGTTTTGATTATTGATTAAAAATATTTAGACAATATTATTTTTAACATTGACAAAAATAAGATTTCCATTTATCGATTGAAATATTATTTTTCGTGTTGTTGCGTTGCTTACCTTCAAAGAAAATATTTTTATTTTGCAATGAAAATATTCATTTATAAGTGGATTTTATTTACTTGGGTCTTGTTTTAAATAATCTTTGGAATAAAATAAATCTTGTATTAAACACAGAAACTACGAGCCTTGATTATCGATTGAAAATATTTAAACAAATTATTATTATTAACATTGACAAAAATAATACTTCCATTTATCGATTGAAATATTATTTTTCGTGTTGTTGCGTTGCTTACCTTCAAAAAAAATATTTTTATTTTGCAATGAAAATATTCATTTATAAATGGATTTTATTTACTTGGGTCTTGTTTTAAATAGTCTTTGGAATAAAATGAATCTTTTATGGAAACTATGAGCCTTAATTATCGATTAAAAATATTTAAACAAATTATTATTATTAACATTGACAAAAATAATACTTCCATTTATCGATTGAAATATTATTCTTTGTGTTGTTGCGTTGCTTACCTTCAAAGAAAATATTTTATTACAATATAATAAGATTTTGAATTCGAATATAAAATATGCCGACTTTATAATTCGCATTTAAATTCCACAAAGAATTCTAGAAACTTCGAGGATCTTTCGAATCAACTGAAAGCGAAAGAAAGAATTAAAACGCAAAAAAAAAGAGATGAGAGATGAAGAGAGAGATGAAGGAGAGATCGATATTTTAATCTTAAGACGCACAAGCATCATCGATCATGGAATACATTTTACCTCCCAAGATCTTACATTTCTCTTTGAAAAATTCATCGAAGGACAGTTCTCTCTCGTTGAGAGTTGTTTTTTTTAATTAAATATTTAACTTTCATTCGTCAAACTTCACATTCTCAAAATTATGAAATATTTGATCGAATCACATTGAAAAAAATTAAAACAGAAACATCAACCATTGAATTGAAGTAAACTTAAAAATAAACAAAAATAATCAATTTTTTACCATTATTCTTATTTCTTGACGATCAAATAAAAGTTAAACAATATTCCAATACAATATACCAAACCAACAATTCAAAATAAATTCAATTCAAAACACTCACCATGATTCCCAAAATCTCGTTCTCCAGCAGAAACCAAAAGATAGGTGACTCCTTTCACGATATATTCACGCAGATGATCACAGCACTACTCGTAAAAATGACGAAATACAACCAAAAATAAAAGAATCTAATTCGTCGGTGGGATAAAAAGCGAAAAGGTTTTTAAACGAATTAGGGTTGCGATCAAACTCGATAGAGGAAAAAAATAAATAAATTCAAAGGAAATAAAAAAAAAAAAAAACAAGGTGAAAAAAGGTGAAAAATACTTAGCCAAAGTTTTATAATTTTTATGGTCCGAATTTTTTTTCATAAATCAAAGTAAACTATCAAATACGAATACGATTGTTAATACCAGTGAGTGAGTGAGTGAGTGAATGAGTGAATGAGTAAATGAATGAGTGAATGAGTGGGTGAGAGAGAATAATACAAGGGTAATAATGAAATAAAAAAAAAAATATTAAACAGAGTAATACGAATTGATGACAGAGTATCCCGTCACCGCATGATTCGTGAAAATGAGTGCCAACTATACTCTGGCACTGACAACAGCTCGGCAAAGACTGACTAGAGTAACCAAGTCCTCTCTACTACTGTCACTCTCTCTTTCTCTTTCCCCTTACCTCTCTCTTCTTGCATTCCCTCATATTTTACTCTCTCTTTCTCTCTGTTTTATTCTCATTCTCATTCTCTCTGTCTTTATTTATCCTTATTTCTTGTCTTTTTCGAAGTACGACACCCTTAGCGCGTGCCCGTCTCTTTTGTCTTCTATCTCTTTCTCTCTATTTCTCATATTATTTATCTTTGGTTTATACGTGTCTATCTATATCTTCCTATCTTTCATTTATTTGCTCGACATGTAACAGACACAACCATGTATTTACTACCATGCAACATTTTCAACGGCACGTTCTGTCTAATATCTTTTAGACTACCTTTAAATGTATTTACATATCCCCTTATTCTACAGTAACAAACGGGTTAATTCTAATCTAATCAAATTCTAATTAAATTGATTTATTTGTTTAATTGTTTCAATTATTTTCATTATTAGAAAAGGGCATTAAGAGAAATCGATGGAACAGGGACGAGTTGTTGGTCAATGGTTCCTAGCATTTAGTGTTTTGATCGATAAAAATGATTAATAAATTCCCCTATTAAATCTCAAATTAAAAGCAAGATTACAAAACGGTATTTTAAATAGTTAATTGGTTAGTTATTATTTGAAAATAATTAAATAATCACGAATGATTAGTTTGATCCGTTGTTTAAGAAATTATCGATGAAAATCAATCGATCGATTAAATAAAGAGAGAATGGAAAGGGAAGAATTTTGAGATCTCGTTCCTGACTTAGGTGACTCTCCGTGAAACTTGCCTTTCATTTCGTGTATAGTCCGTGTATAAACTACACGGGGTATAGACGTGGTGTGGCTTTTAAATCAGCGAATGAACAGCAAGAAATATCGAAGAAACTTCAACGTTGACTACTGTTGCTAATGGTTCATGATTATGGTGGTGGTAGTGGTTGGCAATGGTGGTGGTGGTGGTGGGTCCAAGCAAAGATACAAATACTTACACCATAATAAATATATACACACACTTATGGTATAGTAGAAACGATTATGATAGTATTAGTAAGAACTTTAATAATACTTGGCAGTCGTTCGTTCACTTCTTGGGCCTGAAGTGGGCCCCCAATAGGCACAAACGTTTAAATGGGAACACAAGAGTGAAACGTCTGTTGTTGGAAGCACACCGATCCAAGCAAGACACACACACTCATTTTTCATCATGCATGCAAACACATATATAGAAACTAACATATATATTTAATCTGAGAATGATCTAGGATGTTTTACTTGTTAAAACATTGAGGATGATATTATTGCTTGAAAGATTGAACATTATGATACCTGTGTATTATTAAGAATCTATTATGAACGATTAACAGACAGGTGGTACTTTTCTTTTTGATTTATCGATAGACATAGATAAATTTAATTTGATAATTATTATCGTTAATTCAAATTCAATAGTTTCAATGATTTATTTTATCAGTGATCATTTTTACTCTTTTCAAATTCTACCAAAAGATTTACTTTTGAAATTATTTAATAATTGTTAGAATAATTTGGGAAATAAAAAATGTTAGATGCAATTAATAATAATAATTAAAAGAAAATTCTATACTTTAAAATATTGGATAGATAATTTAAAAGTACCATGCCAATATGTTGCATAGTCTCGTTCGAAAGAACCGAGATCCTTTCGCTTGCAATAAAGTTGATTGAAAAATTCGTTTACACATTCTTGTAGCCTCGTTTTTCTCTCTCTCTCTTTCTATCTTTCTAGATCGTGCATGCACTATGGAACTATGTAGAATTATAACATATGTATTATTTAAGATAAAACACTATTCACACACTAAAGATACATATCAATTTATTTGTATTTTCAGTGTTTGTTGAATGTTATATTTTCGTAAGAAATTCTCATTCGAGAGATTGTACATAATATATATTAATATTAATATTAATATTATTAATAATAGCAATGATAATAATAATAATAATTATTATAATTAGAATAAGAATAATATTAAAATAATAATAATAATAATAATAATAATAATAAATAATTTATTATTCATTAGAATTATATCATTTATATATCTATTTATATTTATATATATATTTATAATTATTTATTTATATATAATAAGACAAATCGTATGGCCTACGATTCAAATGTGTAGACACAATAAGAGATAATATACATAGGAGTGTACGTTGAAGTTTGCCGGTTTTACAGCCGAAGACATTGCAAAGTTATTTTTCAACATGACAACGTGCCGTCTCATACCGCTAGATCCGTGAAAAACACATTAAAAACACTTAATTAGGAAATATTATCGCACCCGCTGTACTCTCCAGACCTCGCCCTGTCCGACTTCCACCTTTTCGCATCGATAGGGCACTCACTTGCAGAGCAGCACTTCGTCAATTTTGAAGAAGTTGAAAAATGGCTCGTCGAATGGTTTTCCTCGAAAGAGAAAAAGTTTTTTTGGAATGGTATCCATAATTTGTCTGAAAGATGGACGAAATGTGTAGAATCAAATGGTCAATACTTTGAATAAAAATATTTTCAGATTCCCCTAAAAATTATGTGGTTTTTTTTTAACGAAAAAAACCGGCAAACTTCAATGTACACTCCTGGTATTAAAATGATACTTGGTATTTTTTTTATTGTTATTTTTATTTTTTGTTCAATAGTAGTACTCTTACCGAGAGATGAAATCCGGAAGTATATTTTATGAAATAAGTGTAAGTAAAGTATGGTGTATGTGTGTGTGTGTGTATGTGTGTGTGTGTGTGTGTATTGGGCTGCTGAATGTTCAGTGATTTCTAAATCGAACGATCAATGATCAATACTCTTTATTATTATTATTATTATTATTATTATTAGAATTATTTAATCCCATAATAAATGATCTAAGACTCGACGTTTTAATCATCGTATGATCTATGATCAATCCATAATCTTTTACAATTATTAATCGATCTGTGATAAATGATTATTTTACCCTCGTTTTACACTTTTTTCTTTTTAATCTGAATTTTATTTAATCAACATTACGATTCATTTATAAAATCTGGGAAACTTCGAATAGTTTGATTTAATTTTTAAATTCGTTTACATGTTTCTTAAGTTCGGAGTCTTACAAAGCTTTACAATAATCGTGCTTATTCGAAGCATAGGAAAAAATTAATATAAGATATATCGACAATTTTTCTTATCAGATATACGAGTAATTAAATCTCATAGATGATGCACATATAAATACATAGTCTGTTTTTAAAGTACGATCGAGATAGATCGATTGATCGATCTTACGTAAGTGAGAAACAAAGTGAAAGTAATATTATTACAGATTTTAATGGAAATATATTTCAATGATACATATATTAGCTTGTCAAGTATGAA
>JACGTP010000408.1:14977-36073 GCA_023678845.1 Mischocyttarus mexicanus
TATAGAGAAAGATAAGATAGGTCTGTGATAAAGAGAGAATAAAAAGCAGAGATAACTTAAAATGAAGAGAACAGGAAAGAAAACTTGAAGATAAAGAATAAGGAGAAATCTGGAATGACAGTTTTTCAAAAATGACGTAAATTGTACGTCATATTAACGTTTTGTGTTCACTGGGTATATATCTTGATAAGAAATCTTTAAGTAAGTAGAGTCTTAAGAATGCTTGAGGCTATCTAACAAACTAGCCAACAAGCAAGTAAACTTAGGCTAGCAACCTAGACTAGCCTAGACTAGCCTAGGCTAGTTGTCCTCTCTAGGCAGACCAGAGTGCGTTCATTCTGAACGTTTAGAAAATAGTCTATCTGATGTTAAGTATACTGTATGTACAATGTATATACAACTATAAGTATATAAACTTGTATATAATATACCAACTAGGTAGAATAGAGTCTAGAAACTATAGTTAAACCATAGACGAAGTGTGTCTAGTATACGTCGTCCCCATCGTGTTTCGTTTCTTCGCGCCTGGTGAAAGGGTGTATATAAACCTATCGTCCACGGACTTCTCGTTTTTGCGTTCAAGGAGAGTCGTATTCCTTCGTTGTCCCCTCTAAACCCTCTCTTACCTCCAAACTCCCTTCTTTTACCCTTCTCTTCCCCGCAAATCTAATCTTTTCAGCGAGCCAGCTAACCCAAGTCTTAAACGCAAAGAGAAAATCAAGTTTTCTCGCGGAATGCGACTGGCAATTTTTTTTTTTATTTCGATACACAATTTTAACAATATTTTGTTATTGTCTAACAACTGTAAGGAATAATAAAGAATGATTTGATTTTCTTCTTAATTTTTTACAATCACCTTCTGTGTTTGTTAGATTTAGGATTTTTCTTTACTTTTAAGAGTATTGCTGTATTTATTTTTATTTATTTTTTAAGGAAAGATACTTTATCTGAAACTTAAAGCATTTTCCTGTTATAATTTATTTTTTACCCCTCTACTTTGTTGAATTATTTGGAAATGAATTTGATCAAGGGAAATGTCATATGTTAATAAGAAACAGGTTGGCCTTCTGGTTAAATTAATAGATATTTGTGGTTAAACTTAAATATTTACACTACGTTTGAAGTACTCTGACCGATGATTATTATAAATCAATTATTAAATAAATAAATAAATAAATATATGAACAATATAAATTAAAATCAACGAATAATGGAATTTACTTTCAATCTTTGATAGAAGAAAAAAATATTAAAAACAATTCTAAGATAATAAAATAAAGAATGAACTTTCTAATAGTTAAGAAACAACCATTTGCTATTTTAAAAGAGAAGAAACTTATTCTATAGTCTGAATTAACGTTAAAATAAATAAATATAATACGTATTATACTAACTTTTCTATTCTCTTTATTTTACACTTAAAACAGATAAGAATAGATGAGAACAAGACAAAAGTTCTTTCGTGAAAATGCTACAAAGACTAACGAGTGTTAATTAATAATAAAATATCCTTGTGTCTATTTTCTAAAGAAAATAACAAAAATATTTTTCTTCAATATTTGTTGGGTCCTTCTAATCGAATTTAATTACATCCCTTTTTTTCCTGTAATCACCGTCACATTTAACGATCTCCGGAAACGAGTAACAGTAAACTGGACTCTTTTTCTTCTATCAGTCAATATGGCTTTCCCTTTAAAAGGAAGAACTACTAAACTCTTAAAGAAAACGTGTTTGATTAACGTTACGTGAACATTTCTAAGCTAAACCCATTGATACCCATTGATACCTGTTAGAAAACTAAATAAAAATATTATTGATTCTTAGTTTTGAAATTATTTCCAATCAAAATCACATTGACAAATCACAATTTCATTCAAAAAATAAATAGAATTAAAAAATTAATAATATTATTGATTGATTGATCGATTAGATGAAAATCATATTTTTTATTATTAATATTAAAAATATACAAAATAATAATATAACCTGGATGAGTTCTACCAATACGATGATCACAATAGTGTTCCAAACAATATCACCTTACACTGTCAACTGAAAAATAAAATATAATTTAAAATGAATATGAAAAAAAATAAATAAAATAAAAAATCTATAAAATAAACTGTCACATGTTTTCGCAATTTAATAAATTTTATTTCTTCAATGCTTAAAACAATTAAAATAAAAAAAAGGAATAAAATTCTTATCGGAATTGTCAGGAATGATTTATAAAAGTCTTAGTTATGGTAATCAGATTAAATATTGAATTACCTAAATTGGAATAGTAAATTCCAAAAAAAAAAATAATAAAAAGATGATAAAATTTTCTTTTAAATAGAAAGAACCATAAAATGGAACCCATTCGATAAGATTTTACTCGACCTCCTAAACGCGAACTTAACGTTCACCTATAGTACTCTTTCTATTCCTATTTGAGATAATAATCACGATTTCGTATTTCGTGATTCTTCGTAATAGTTAAGACTGCAAATTTATCCTACTTTCATAGTGATTTCTTTACGACGAGGGTGAGAAGAGAAGAAGCATCAACGTGTAGATCCCATACTTGTACACACGTATAAGAAACACATAGAAATGCATCTGAAAAGAGGTACGGTTATCTCGAAGGTAAGAAAAAGATAGATTCATGCTGGTAAGCGGAGAAAGTTTGCAAGACTATCCACAGATACATAACACATTACATACACACACACACACACATGAACATGAAGATCGTTAATTTTCTATATCGGGTATACAACCTGTAGATAATTATTTTATCGATAACATGTTCTATCTAAAGAAACAATTCATCTATAACAGGATCTTCCTAGAAAAATAATAATAATAATAAAATAAGCTCGTATAAAATAATTATAAAAATACACGATTAAAAAATAATTAAAATAAATAATTATGCTCGATATATTATTGTTAATAAATTTATTATTGTTTAATTTATACTATTATTATTATTATTATCTACAATACAGTACACAATTAAAAAATAATTAAAATAAATAATTATGCTTGATATATTATTGTTTAATTTATTATTATTATTATTATTATCTACAATAAAATACACAATTAAAAAATAATTAAAATAAATAATTATACTCGATATATTATTGTTAAAAAATTTATTATTGTTTAATTTATTATTATTATTATTATCTACAAATAAAATTCTATAATAATTCATATAGAAAAATAAAAAAATATTCTTGAATAAACTAATGAGCAAAAAAAAGAAGAAGAAGAAGATGATGAAGAAAAAGAGAAGGGATATAAAAATAAAAAAAAGAATGATTTATTGGTTAACGTCGGCCATCTTTCTTCGAGAATGCATCTTGGAACACCTACTACTACAAACACATAATAATAGCCGGTATATAACAAAGAGAATGATGCATGAATCTTACAATAACACACTCTATTTAAATAATAATTCATTCAAATTCCCTTCCAATGATCCTTTATGAATCTCATCTGATCGTTTCATAGGAGTTAATGATTTTTTCATTTGATTATTAGAGTGTAAAAGAGAAAGAATAGGGAGAGGTATGCTCTATAAATGACAGTTTGAGTTAAACCATACAGAATGCGTTCCAAGGATATCCTCTCTCTCTCTCTCTCTCTCAATCTCTTCCTTTATTTTAATTCTTTCTTAGCACAACGACTTCTTCGTCATCCTTGTTGTCGAGATACAAGGATCACTGTTAGCCTTGATTGTATTAGCATTCGATGGGGGATCATGATCGTTATATACCAGATATCTACATACTTGTGGCATTTCAACAAGATGTTATGTATCGATTGCAAATTTTTCTTTTCATTTTTTTTTCCTTTTTAAAATAATTATACTCCTCTAACTTGCATATAATCTTATACGTTTACCATACTGTTTGCTATTTATTTTATTTACCTACTCAATTTAATTTCCTATTTTTCGATTCAAGTATTAGGTGTAGAAATAAGTTTCCATCGTACAACAAAATATGGCTTTATGATTAAATTATGATTAAAATTGTCTCATGTAAAACGTCATATCGTAAGGTTTGAAATCTCTCGACAATATAATCTTGGTATATTAGTCATTTTGTATCGATAACAAATATTTTTTTTCCTTCGAAAATGTCGAGTTTTGAGTCGAATAAGCACCATTTGCAACTTTTGATTAAATTATTTAATTTAAAGAAATCTGCATCTGATGAAGCATCGATTGCTTGTAGAGGCATATGTCGAGGCTTTTTTTAAGTTAGAGAAGTTTTCATGAATGGTTTTTATAGTTCAAGAACAGAGAGACTGTGACGTTGAAGATAAAATACGTAACGGTAGGCTGAAAGTGTACGAATATGCAGAATTAGAAATATTATTGGTTGAAAATTCGTGCTAATCGCAAAAAAAAATAGGCATTTATATTAGAAGTAACTCAGGAAGCAATTTTACATTATTTAAAATCATCAAATGTTTAATTTTTTAATAAGAACGCCGGAAATTTATTTGTACACCTAATAAAAAAACTAGGAAAGGAAAGGTATTTAAAGTGAATATAAAAAATAATAAATGTATAATATAGAAATGATGCAACCGGTGTCAAGTTGTAGATAGTACTTACAATACATTCATACAGAAAACTCACAGACGGTAACACAATGAAGGGAAAAAGAAACTGATTTATATCGTACACAGTTTGATTAAATATAATATAGGAAGAAATTGACTTTAAAGAAGAATAGATATGTTTTTTAGTATAGAAAAATACAGAGATAAGTTACCCCAATTTATAATCTCACTTTTTCCCTTTTTTTTTTTTTTATCTAAACAGAAAAAATAATTTAACGATAGGTCGATAAACTTAAGATAAATATTTTATTATGAACATAAATATAATAATTTTCCAATACGATAAAAAAAAAATTAATCGAATAATGGTTCAAAAACAAAAAAACGAGTGTGAAAATTGTAAAATATGTATTGTAAGTATGATAAAAATATATAATTAAGGGATGAATTAAAACTTACGCTGTAATACTTTTGGATAAGGACCACCGTTCCATGGCCGCTTGATATTTCATGTTTTCGATCTGTTTCTTCAATGTGTCCTTGTCCATGGTAGCGAGTACACTGGGATCCATGGTTACAGCCGCACCCCCCTTGTTGCAATCGAAGATGAAGCGCTTGCGCCTCTAAAGAAAATCAATAAAACAGAAGGGTATGTGTATGTATGTGTGTGTATGTGTGTGTGTTAGTCAGAGTCAGGGTGATCTGCTTTCGGATGCATTTATGGAAAGTTGAAATGGATTGGATATATGCTTGGGAACAAAGTTAATACACATAAATACATTTCTATATGGGTTACCATAAAGAGTTTTCAGAAACCATCCCTTTAAATAACACAATCATATTAAACAACATTTTTTCTGGGTTTTTTATTTTCAGATAAATTTATCTAACATTTTTCGATTAGAAGAGGGTGAGGGTTTTATATTATTTATCTGTGTATTATAAAAATAATAATAAATATTGTAAGAAATAATAGGAATAATAAAACGTAGATCTGAATCGTTTGAATATCCACTCTGCCATGGATATTAAATTTCTTAAGTAACACAAAGTAACGTAGAATCTTTGTAGATCTTTATCGATCACTCTTGATCTCTTATCGAAAATAGGATCCATTTGATTGGTAAGATTCTTCAGGTATCTCTTAAGGAACGATCAAAAAGGTAGATTTAACTCAAAGAGAAAGATAGACAGCAAGATAAAGATAAAGATAAAGATAAGAGAGAAAGAAGATTTTGATGGTTTTGACGAAATATCTTGGGGTCAGCTAATTTCAACAAAAAATAGGAAGTTAATGGTTTCTTGATTACTCCCCATACACGTGGATCCTTTTTTTTCTTTTTTACATTTTCCTAATAGATTTTAAAGATCTTTTTTTACATACATTAATATGTATTTATATGTGTTACCTGATCTGGGATAATAAAAACTTGGATCTTTTTATTTGTATTATTATTATTAACGTGAAATACGAACTGACGATTATGAAAGTTATTCTGAGTCATTCGAGATAGATATTTTGTCACGAGAGTTATTATTATTAAAATAATATTAATTATATAATAAGGAGTTTTTTTTTCAAGATGTAGATTAAATAATTGTTGAATAATTCAATACCAACATGGTTTCTTGAAATATCTTTAAAAGAAAAATATATATTTTGTTGGTTTATAAGTTATAATTAATTATTTATTTGTTGTAATCGTTGCAAAAAACAAGAGATATCGATTATTTTATTGATATTATTATTATTATTATTATTTAAATAGTTTCTTTCGTCTTATTTTTTTTTTATTACTTTTAAAAATATTCGAATTAGTTGAATATTAAAATTTAACATTTAAAGCTTACTTTTTTAAGATAAAAATCTTACTCGTCAACAACGTTATTCTTGAACGTGACGTTTATTATATCCGAATAGGTAGTTTCTACGTTTCTTGATTGTAGGAGAGAGAGATAAATATGTTTTTCAAAAAACAATTTCTATTTTTTGTAGAAAACAAAAAAAAATTGCACAACACATTGATAGTAGGATGATTTTGATATTTGAATCACACACGTGTTAGTATTTCCTAATTAATGGGAAAAATTTGTATAAATAAAATGAATATCAGAGAATAAGCAGAGAAGATTGTGTGTGTGGAATAATACTCACCTGGTCGGAGGATAGAAAAATTCTGAGTCGATGTGTCACCTAGTTGGCTTCTCGATTCGCTCATGGAAGCCCCAACAAGAGAAGTCCCGTACAATCTAATTTGTTAGTAATTAACCTGCCTTCGATATTTCTTCAATTTATACATCACCGAGTTTACTTTACTATTATATTATACTACATATATAAAACATTATAATATAAAATAATATAATAATCTAAATACTATATAATAATTTATCAAAATATATTATTAACTAAATATTTGTAATATAAATAATATATAATTATAAAATATTGATTATAACTAAGCATGTTCCATTGGCCTACAATCTACACACGATTCTTGGATTAGTATAATACATATGTAAAACATATGTTCTAAGAACCGGTTGTGCATCGAATCCGATCAATTTAGTTTTTTTTTTAAATGTATTTGCGTATTTATGTGTAAACGTGTATGTGTTGGAAGAAAAGGGTAGAATCATAGAAAGTCAATTTATTTTTATCAAATTCCAGGACTATTCAACGACGTCAATACCTTTGGAATTCTAAAATAAGATAACTGGATTTTCTTGTAAGGTAGATTTCCAAAAAGATGGTAGACGACCGAGTACCGGTCTAAAGCTCGTAACAGAAAAATTTTTATATTTGTACAATATATATATACAAGTCATGTTTAATTTGAAATTCATTTATGACAATGATTAATATTAATAATAATAACGATGATAAGGATGACGATTAACAATCGATGCAAAGATAAAGTTTTAACAATGACTATAACAACAGTACCAACATGATCAGTTAAAATCGTTCAATTTTTACGAGAGTAAACGATATTAACAATCATGTTGAATATTTGTAAGTACGTATTAAAGCTATGATTTGCAGTTGGAATATTTCTTACGTCTGATCATTGAGAACATAAGCTAGTCCATAAATGGAAACAACAAGCATTAATAAATCCTTCGATCAAACTGTAAACGTCTTCCATATTTACGGACGCATTTGTAACTTCTGCCAATTTACGATAAACTACATAAAGATCCTGAGAAAACAAAAATATATAATAAATTGTATTAAAAATTATTGATCGATGAAATAATAATTGTGTAGTATAATTTAATGAATATATTTACCCCTCTAGATGTATGAAGATCAATTGTCAGCATAGTAAACGCTTGAAGTGATCTATGATGTAATATCAAATGATGAATTATATTTCCATCGGCGGTACTAAATTGTTTATGAAATTCTTGATATTTATTTTGAAGTACTTTGGTCAAAGTTTGATACCAAGAAACAGGTTGACTGCTAAGTGGACTAATTCGTGGCTCTAGTTGAGAAAGTGGTTCTACGTGAGCCAATGAACACAATTCCATGAACTCTGTATAAGTCATCGATGATTTATTTTCAAATAATTTGTTCCAAAGTAAGTGAGTCCTACATTGGGATGCTCCACGTTCGATCATATCGATTATGTGTTGTCTAGCAGCTTGAGCCTGGGACATGATCAATTGCTGCATCAATTGTTCATGGGAAGAATAGTATCCTAAATAATTGACAGATTCTTGACGGATCTGTATCAAGTGTGGAGAGGACAATGAACTTGAAGTGTTGAGAACATTATGATTTTGTGTTAGGGGTGAGTTAGGTACCGGTGGTGGGGTAGGTGCCATATTATTTATCGTTTTATTTATTGAAATTTTCTCATCAGATTCTTTGGAATTGCCATTTGAATCAATATCACTGTTACGCGAATCCGAGTCAGTAGGATTATTCATTTCACGATTGGAACTTTTTCTAACGAGTGGTGGTGGTAGTGGTGGTGATTGAACCATCGTTGAAATTGAATTAGACTCGGATGAATTTCCTGGCTGTGAACTGTTAGCCAGTTTGATAACGCTATAAACTGTACGAAATTTGCCGAGTTTGTTATTTTCCAAGTCACGTTTAGGATAGAGTTCGCGTTTGCTCGTTAACATCAAGTAATATTTCAATGTGATCTCTGTTTTTTCTATTTCCGGTGATTGTTCGATTCTCGAAACGATCAAAGCTACGTCAAAGTCATCGGTGTATCTGGTGTCTTGAGCATCGCAATAACTAACCAGTGGAGTGCTCTGTAACTTGAACAACACGTATTCACCTTCCTGCGATTCTTGTGGTTCGTTTGACATCACGAAAGCTCGCATGCCATAAGTTTCTTCATGTGCTAATAAATAAGTGTATAACATACGAGCCGGTGTAGCTAAATTTCGTACATTAATCACATCTAAAATACAATATGCAATATTATTTAGATAAATATATTTCATTAATTAACAAATTAAAAATCAAAATCGTACCACTGTAAACGAGATTTCTTGCATAGTTAGGTGCCTTGCTGTAATATTTATTAAAATCATCGAGGAAATGAGTCAGATGATAGCCTTGTTGCAACGACCAAAAACCTTTGCCAGCGATGTAAGAGTGAATGCAACGTAAATGAAAATCGTAAGTGAACGAATGCAAGTGCATATTGATTTTGATTTTATCACAGGCATCCACGAAGCTTAAGACGAACTGTTAACAATAACAAATAATTACAATTTATGTATAAGTGTAGGAATAAAAAATGATTGTACACAAAATAATACATACTTGGTTGACCATGGCACTATTGGTTTTCGTTGAAAGACGATTGAATTCGATGACACGTAACTTGGCAATGAAAAATGGCTGAGACAAGTGAATTTCAAATAATAAAACTCCACCTAACATCGATTTCTTCAAATAATGTGTCTGATGCGGTGTCTGTTCAGTGTCTCTGAAAAAAAAACGAAAAATAAAATACTCCAAAACAACCCAAATACAACAAAAGTTATTCTTACAATTTATCTTGCGATTCAACTTGAATAGGAATGAATCCTAAGATCTGCAAATACTGTTTGTATTCGCTCAACATCGAGTTGCAAAGTTCGCGATGCCATTTAACGATCACAGCTTTCGATGGATCTTCTTTAGATTGAATTTGTTCGTTTGTATGTTGACTAACGTTACTGGATGCAAGTGAACACGGTGGTGTCAGTGAATGATCTCTCGTAGCAGCTGATTGTAAACGCCACGTTGGTAAAAATAATAAAGGTGTGTGACAGAAGTGTATCAAACGAGAATGTTGTTTAAATGTGTTCAAAGTGTCGTAACAAACTGGGATATTCGTTGCTGGACTACGATTTTGCCATATTGCATACAATCTGTTCATATCCTCTAAACAATAAATACAATTTATTCATACATTGTTAATATGTAATCTCAATAATTTTAAAAGTTTAAACAAACCTTTGGCTTTTCTTTCACGATGACGAAAATCTTGCAAATCGTATGCCGTTTTAACAACAGGGTCAATATCATCATTCAAATGATTGACACTGTTATCACTTTCTTTCGTAGCTTGTCCAACCAACTGATTCCATGGTAAAGGATTACTTTTACTGTGTTGCTTGGAAAGAGATTTATTTTCACCGTGAGATGCATGTGGAAATTTTGTTAAACTCTCCATATCGGTGATCTGATAATACTGGGAATTACTTTGTTCACCTTGTTGATAATTACTTGTTGGTTGATGATGGAATATCCCTAATTTATGCATTATTATATTCGTGAAAAGTTGTGACCTGGAGGAAAGCCAGGTACCTAAACTTGTAGTTTGTTTGATAAATTTTTCTGATCTTTCTTTTGACCAGTTATACATATAAAATGTTATCTGCAAATACATAGAAATTATTTAGAGAGAGAGAAAGAGACATACATTTTTATTATAAAAGACAAAAGTAATGATAACTACATTGCCACTTTGAATTTCAGCCAATAATATTCGTTGTCTTGGTACAAAATCGGATGGTAGTATCAAAGGATTAAATTTTTGTAATAACTTCTGATCTATAAAATAATACATCATGTCATGATATTAGATTAACGAATACACGAATATATAAATTTGTCTATACCTTTTGGTACAAGTAATTCTTCCTCGATCGTCTTACCAAAGGACACTTTCCATTGATAAAAATTTCTAGCTATCAAAATACAATTCGTATAAGTTCCTTGTTCGTGTTTGCTAAAATCACAGGATACATAAACCGGAGATACAGTTTTCTCGCGTTCATTCACGTTTGTTACCAATCTTTTCCTAGCTTCTGTATTTTCACTAAAAGCTAAAAGATTAGGCGTACAGGTGACAGTTTCACTAAGAAATGGTTGACGATCGCGTAAAACGAAAGCTCTGCTCGATGTGTCAGGAGCATGACCACGTATTAAATTCTGAAGTTCTCGAACTATAACAGGAATTGAGTGTCTATGATGAATTATAACTTCGTGTTTCTTCACAGCAGGTACACCAACTTCCAATGCATATTTGAACCATTTGGTTAATATCGTGTGATAAATTTCATTTAATTTGCCTTCTTCACCAAATTCGTATTGGTTGATTACAATATTGTCAGGATCCTTAGATTGAATCTGTTTATTTTCTCCAGGTGTTTCTTTATCGTCCGTTGAAGTATTTATTTCTATATTTTCTAATGGTTCGGTCAAAGCAGTAGACAAAAGATTGTATTCCGTAACTAAATCCCATGTTGCATATCTAACAGCAGCACACAACTTTTGTAACAATGCCTCCAAATTGACTCGACCCTGTTTCCAAATCCTAAATTCTATCACCTGTTTAGAGTTGCTCTTGTTCGTGCATATAGAAGCTGAGACCAAGTTCTCAAAATGTTCGTTCTTCAAGTGTTCACGAAGATTCGTATCGCAGGATACTTCATCGATTTGACGAATATTTTCGTTTTTGGAATCGGCTATTGCCAATGCTATGCAAGCTATTCCTTTGCTACCACTCGATGGACTTTGATTGTATAAAAATATATCAGACTCGGCAACCCTATTTGGAGAACCTTCTGGTTGTGAATAATCTTGAAAGTGATAACACGTTCTATGATCGGTATATTTAGGTATATAAAGAAATTGTAATAAGTTTTGTCTCAAGTAATGTCCAAATGCAGCCATGTGAAGCAAGCAATGCGGTTGAACGGACAATTGTACGATGGATTCAGGATTTTTGTATGGTTTTTGAATGAAGTGAACATCGGCTGGTGTTAATTTGCACATAGGATTTCGCGCTAACATAACAGAGAGGACTTCGAATACAGCATCGTCAAGACGATTTTGTAGAACTTGTACTAAATCACATTTGACTGGAGGTCCAGCTTCAGAAATCCCATGTACTTTCAATATGATCGAATCCCCAGCTTTGTTTAGAACGTCAGATTCCTTTTCACCGAAAGATCGGACTCTAGGTCTCGTGTCATTTGCTAAAGAATGATCATTCGAGCTGTCGATTCCTTTAGCTTGCGACAAGGAAGCTGCACTGTTGCTTCTTGAAACCGTCAACTTCTCGTCACTTTCTGAAAGTTTATTTTGAAGGGGTTTCCCATCGTTGGTCTGTTCGTGTAATCTCAAGTAAAACACATTCTTGTTATTCTCTTGATAAACAAACATGTTACTTCGATTGTTAACCGAAAGCCAACTTAAAATAGCGTGGAGTGCTTTGATACCTCGAGAAAGACCAGATCTACCTGGACCAGTTTTCAAACGTGGGTGCAAATAAAATGGTACTTCCCAAACAACAGGACAACGGAACATGCCTGGTGTAAAGTTCAAGATCGAATTGTTTATTTGTAAAGAACCACCTGATTCGCTACTAGTATCCCCTTTCCAAGCGTGATCCTCATTAATGTCTGGTTCCAAAAGGGTATCGCACACTCGCGTGTCGTGAAGATTCTGAAGAAGCAAGTATTGATTAACTCGACGACAAATCACTTTTATTTGATTGACCACCATCTTTTGTATCAATTTGTAACAATCTACTTCGGGAGAGACCAGTTCTAAGAACCTATAAAATAACAAAATTCGATTTTCAGATTATTTAGATAATTAATAATATCAAGTTGACTTTTTGTTGTTGTTGTTGTCGTTGTACTAACCTGCAATGAAAATATACATTAACGTGGCTACTTTCTACTTGCAATATTAGCCAAAAATTCGGAAGACTGTCTCTCCGTTTATCAAGTTCTATCAACCATTGCAAATCATCTTCAGAATTGCTACTATCACCTTCGTAACCATCGTCCGTACCTATTTTACCTTCACCAATGCTTGAAATATCAGAATAACAACCTGGTGGATCGGTTGTGTCAAATCTTCCAGAAGTACGAACATCCGCTGATACATTTTGTTCAATATTTTCGCTATTATCATCTGCAATCATATTCTATATTTTATTAAACTACAAAATAATAATAAATATTTATTGATTTATTCCTTTTCAATGACCTTTTCTTATTACAACTTGATCCTTGAAACTAGAAACTTTATCGTTATCGTTGATCTCTTCAAAGAAATTATCCGAATTTTTAATAAAGTAATACAAAAAACCTTCTTGTTGTATACAGTAACGATCGATTTTTAATTTCTGTAACTCTTCTAAAAATTTCAGTACACTGTTCTCAGATGGAAATACAAATTGAAGGGGTACTTTATCCATAGAACAACTAGTTCGTTCGGTAGACTCCGAAACGTGACGAGATACGAATTTCAAAGTTTTTTCTGTCGGTGGCGAACGATCTAAAAGTGCAGTTGCAGTTTCATCTTGCAATAACCATTCTATTTCGTATGTCAAATTGGTTATAGCACTGTGTTGATGTAACGGAAGATGTTTCATACTGTCTGGCAAACTTTCCGATTTCTTTTCGTCGCTTAAACTGCGTTCGTATTCTACATGAACGTTGTCTATCGTTGTATCAAAGAAAAGATTATTTTTCATATTGATACAACGTTTCGCAGTAACATCTACGACTTCCCTGGGTAAATTCAAACAAATAATACCCAAGGAAATTTTAAGATTGTTCAAATTGACTAAATCAATCATTTCAGTGTCATCGTTTTGAAGGTCCATTCTTTGAATAATTTCACTCAAGCAAGTTGGAAGTAAATTGACAAGAGTACTTTTCGATCCAGAACGAAAATATATCGAACAACTTAATCTTAAAAATAATGGTTGTTCTTTATCACATATGTTGTCCTCTCGCAATTCGTTATTGAAGGTATCGGAATAAACGCAATTAGGTAATTTCCGAAAATCGTTCGTGCCTATTGCATCTCCACTTTCGTTTCCTAGAAAATCAATGAACTGTATAAATAAAAACAATGATACAAGATAAATAATAACAAATTTACCTTGACGAGATGGGTCGTCCAATGTGCAATTAATTTCTGAATGAAACGTGAAATCATCGTCACTGTCATCAGATCTCTCAAAATTGGCTCGACCCTAAACATTCGTGAAACATTTGAACATCTAATAGGAGTTTGAAAAATGAATAAATAAAAAACGCGTACCGTCTTTTTCGAAACCCACAATGGGGAGCAATAATAAAATTCAGGATGTGCCGGTACCGGCCTAAAGGCAACAGTTATTATACTCTCAAACTTGTCCTTTATCAAATTATGTAAGGGTTTAACGTCACAGCAAGCATTGCTATTCAAGTGACTCAATGAGTTACTGTCTTGGGATATACTCAAATGTCTGCATACTGATTGTAAATAATTAGTAATATCTATCTCGATTAAACTTTCTTCGCATAATTCAACAGCTGCTTCCATGTCCTCGTAACTTAATGGTTGCTGAAGTGCTAAGGATTTGTATACAGCAGCTACATAACAATGACAGTGAGCGAAATTTAATATTTTGCAATGTTCCATTAGACTTTTTTGATCTGTAAAAAAGGTAATTAATTTATCTTTTAATTATGATATCTTATTTATGTTTCTAAAATATTAATCCAATTTAATAAGCTATTAAATGATGTTTGTAATTTAAGAAGAATTTAAATGAATGGAACAACCTACCACTGGTTGCATTATCAGAGTCCTCACTTTTCGGTTCAGGCGAGGAAGTCTTCATATTGTTCATTAATTTTGAATGAATAAACTCTTCACGATCCTTCTGACCAACACGAAATGTATGATCCTGATAAATATCCTTGTTACGTGGTGATTCTAATTTTTCTATCAACGCATCAATCAATAATGCCAACGAACAGTTGTAAACGTAAACTGGAATGAGAACATGATTCTCAGATATGCTGATTTTTGTTGTATTATCGAGAGGTGGTGTATTGGATTGATTAGAATTAGAATTTTCTGATGAGGATTGTTCAAAGGAGTCAGTTTTTTTGGTTTCGTTTAACAAATTGTCTGAAGAACAACAATTGATTTCGTTAACGTCAACATTTGATTGACGTTCGTCTAAAAAACTTTTATCGTTTGAGGATGTAGATTCTTGTTCGTTTTGATTTCTATTAACTGCTATCAGATAAACATCTTTTTCAGATGCTGGTAAGATGGTCATTATTACGTGAGTCGAACTTATGCCTTTAACGAAACAACGCCAATGGGGATGACGATCAGCAGATGGAATTTCATTTTTTCTATTTTGTTCTGTAGAAAATAAATTTTCATTTTATTCCAAACGCTGAATAGTTTTGTTTATCAAACAAAGATTCTGGACGAAGTTTACCTTTGGAAAAAAATGCCGAATTCGAATCATCGTCGCGAGGCCTATTTAAAAGCATTTCAGTAAATTTTTGCGACTGGCTACTAGTTAATTGCAATTCTTTGTTATGTAAATGTTTCACACGTTTGAGAAATCCTTCCATGAGTATCCTATTAGCGCTTTGTCTTCCTTCTTCTGCACGATTTGAACCTAACGAATCGTTTTTTTTTAATAATTATTAATTGTAAGTTTAAAAAGAACATATTTGTTCGTAAAATAAATCCAAAAAAGAAAAATATTGAATTTAATCTTTTTACAATTATTATCACTTTCTTTACGACTTATCGATAAAAAATATAATTCTAATCTCGACTTATCTTTCTAATAAACACACACTGAAAATCATTGAATAGAAAAAATTATTCTACGTTCTATTAATCGATACAAACACATATTATTATTATTAGGTGTTGGATTTAATTCGTAGTGTTTTTTTTATTAAAAAATAATGATTTATTTGAAATGAAAGTAAAAAATTACATTATTGAAAATACTGCCCATCGCTTGCCCACTACTTTTTCCCATTTTTCAGGTAACTGTCGAATACCCCCCGTCGAAAAAACTCTTCGTCCTTGGAGGCAATCCATGAATCGATCCAATTTTGCCAATCCTCATAAGATGTTAATTTTTCCCCTGATAAACCATAAGCCATTGATCGAAACAGGTGGTAATCCGAAGGGGCAATATCCGGAGAATACAGCGGGTGGGTTAAGACTTCCCATTTCAATGTTTCCAGGTATGTTTTCACTGGTTTCGCCACGCGTGAGGTCGAGCATTGTCGTGCAGTAAAATAACTTTATCGTGCCTTTTGCTCCATTCCGGCAGTTTTTCCTTCAATGCACGACTCAAACGCATCGATTGTAACCGGTAGCGATCCCCCAGTGATGGTTTCATTGGGTTTTAACAATTCATAATAAACTATACCTTGTTGATCCCACCAAATACAAAGGAGGAGCTTAGATCCATGAATATTGCGTTTTGCCACTGATGATGATGGTTGTCCGGGCTTAACCCATGATTTTCTACGCTTAGGATTGTCATAATGTATCCAACTTTTCATCACTAGTAACAATACGATGTAAAAAACTTTTTCTTTTGTGCCGTTCTCGCAAAAACACTTTATTTGGGATAAACCTCAACATATTGAAATAATAGTAACATGATGTTATTAACAATGAAAACATAATATTTGTCGTAAAAATAAAACCTTGTTAGAGCTGGTTTAGGATAAATTTGTTTCTGAAGGTGAAAACAGAATACTTTAAAACTCATGTCATCTTTAGTATAACGCTACGAGTTAATTCCAACACTTAATATTATTTTATTATTATTATTATTATCGATAATTACGTAATGAACAAACTAATTGTTTAATCGTCTTAAAATTGAAATCAAATAATCAGATAATCAGATAATCTGTATTTTTCGAACCATTGGTAAACATGGAGAATAATAATTCGCCTTGTTGGCATTTAGGTAGAATGCTGAGAGCATCAAATGTGAAGTGCATATGATGAATCCTTTCGTCGATCATAGTAGATCCTTTGAAACATCCTGTCGTATTACCATACCCATTGGAATCAACACTACGATCGCTTGATTTTAAAGTTTGAAATCCCTGACCAGAAATTACTTCATTGCCATTTTCTATTGCAGTTACCTGACAAAGTTGGCTCAGGTATTCGAGAGTCAAAAGTGCGTTCACGCATTCTTCATCTATGCGAGCAATCTATCATCATCATCATCATCGTTATTATTATTATTATATCAATTATTTCGATCAGATATAACATTTGTGAATAGAACAAATAGAACAAATAGAACAAATAGAACAAATATTAAATCATCTTTCATGCATTGTAAAAATAAATAATTATTTAATTACCAGGAATAGGAAGTACATGCATTTGTTTTATATTTTATTGTTAATACTACACTACATAAAAATAAATAAATAAATAATAACAATTAAAGGTGAAAGAGAATCGCTTTTACATGTTAAAAGTTACATTTCAATTATTCTAATTTTAAATTGTTTTTTTATATAAATAATTTATATTTCTTGTAAGGGATAATTAAATTGTGCGTATGGTTGTATGGTTAGTGTATGGTACAAAAATTACATAGATATTTATTATTATACTTAAATATCTTATTGCTAAAGATCGAAGATCTTTTCGATCATCGACCATAAAATAAATATTTTGATTTTGATTATTTTTTTTTTGATAAAAATAAATTTTGTTAATAGATTCCATTCGATTGGATGACGACTAGGAAGAACCAGGAATAAGTTGGAGGAGTTGAATCTCACTTAATTAACAAAGCGTAGAGACCACTTCTCCACTTAAACCTAGACACCTGCTGTTATCTTCCAAATTATCAATGTTTTTCTTTCTTTGTCTTTTTTTTTGTTAATCTCAACGTCCTTTATTTCTTCTCAGATGCGAGCTCATTCATTTCCTTCCTCGAAATCGTTAATATCAGAAGTGAAGAATCAATTTTTAAGATGATTTCACGACGATCATTCGCACGACCTTGAGCTGGAAGAGTTAGATCTGGCATGTCGTTAGAGTTTTGATTACTCACTGCCTAGATCCTCACTTCCAACTGAGGGTCGTGCAAACTTCTCTCTCTCTCTCTCTCTTTCTCTCTTTTTTCTTTGACACTGTATAGAAATTTCGTTACGAAGAAGAAGAATAGTGGATGCAATCTTCGAAAAACCCTAATACCATGGATCGATCACCTGTTCATCCCAATGATATAAATCGGAAAGATCATTGAAAATATATTTCATTGACTTGTTTCACTCTCACGGATATCAAAAATTCATCATTCGAGGTTTCATCGAGAAAACCCTGAAGATTTTTTTAAAAAATATTTAACTCCCACCCTTTCGCGGTATATTTCATGTCACTTATTATTTATTTAAATTAACACAATTCAAAATAAAGATTTTAACACTTTTGCTCAATCAACACAACATAATCAATCCTCGAATTAATTCGATCGTATAAAATTATATCTTTTTTAGAAATGAAAAAGAATTAATCAACAAAAAATTCCTAATTCACCCCCGAAATTATTATCGAATTTAATTGACTTTTTACACTTTCTTCAATCGAATTAAATCATATAAAAAATGTTAATAATAAAAGAAACAATTAAACAAATAGACTTTTAATATTGCTTATCTTCCTACGAATTAAATTACACACTTGCAAATTTTCAGAAGTAAGAAAAAAAATAAAAAATAAAAAATAAAACCAACGTTTAACTTTAGATACGTGATTACAACAGTTTAAGTTTAGTTTCGTTCGTTCTTTACACGCCGATAGGATGATACTAAAGTACTCGTATCATACACGTAATCGTCTTTTCAAACTGATATCTAACAAGAGAAACTTGGTTGGAGAATTTCGAAAAAGGTCCAACGCGTGCAAAGTCAATCACGTTAATGTAGAAAACTAAAAAGGTGAGAGAAGTCTTCGCGTTAACTGTACCTAGTAGTTGAACGTGTGCATTGGGCCCTATATATATAAAATATATGTATATAGAAAAAGAAAGATCAAAGAGGAGTGAGAGGAAACAAGAGAGAGAGAGAGATGTGTGTGTGTGTGTGTGTGTGTATCACATACATACAAGTATATATGTAATACATATACAAAAATTTATCTATAATATTTGACCTTTCATAAGTGTGTTTAAAGATTGTAAAAGAGTATTTCTCAGTTGTGTGAATGTGAGGATACCCTCACAATCAAAGCAAAGCAAGTAACCAAGCAATGAGACAACTGATAGGAAAATCCCGTTAGGGGAGGCCCTCATCGATATCAAAGCCCCACCCTGATAACGATAACAACACATTACGATGGACACTCGTCCTCAACTATATTTTTTCTCTCTTACTCTTTCCTTTTACTTTTTTTTTTTAATTTTATTTTATTGCTACGTCTCGTTCACCTTATTTTCAAGTGGTCACGCATTGTAGTCGTTGAAATTAGAACAGTAATACTGGGATTACTTTTTTCTTTGAAATATCAACAAATTTTGATTGAAGAGAAAAAGATCTGAGAAAAAGATTTATTTAAAGGATTGATAAGAATTTTTAGGGGGTATTTGTTGAATATATATTTCTTCTTTCATTCTTTTCCCTTTCTTCCCTGTCTGTATTTGTCTGTCTGTCTGGTTCTATTTTATTTGTTTTATTTTCTCACCCATTTGAAAATATCATTAGATGGTAGTTTCTATTAGCTCAACGTCAATAAAGTGTCTTTTTATATTTATATACCTGTCTTCTTTACTATCCTCTACTCCACCCTAACTTTTTTTGAGATGGGTGAGTGAAGGAGGGGCCCTATCGATGACTACTTAACTTTTTTTAGATGACAGGCAAATATCTGATAAAATTTTATTTCTTCACACCTGACTCACATTGTTGGATAATAAAATATATTTAATAATATAAAATAATAATTTTATTTTTCTATAAACTTGAATAACAAAATATGAACGAAAGTATTCTCATCGTATTTGCAATCAGTGGTTAATAAAACTAAAATAATTGTTCCTGATAGAAATAAATTTTCGAAAACCGTGTAGATACCGTTTAAGGTATTAACACCGATGACGATGATGATGAACGAATGAAAAGTAGATAAATCAGTTCTCTTATCAGTGAAATCTATACGTCGTCGAGAGAGAATTACGCGTTAAATACAAAGAGATATGAGAATTTTCGGAAATGTGAGGATATATATCATTTTTAAAAATTATTTCAACATTTTAATCGTTTCAAATAATCATCATCCATTCTAACATGTTATATCGATTACTGATAAGAGTCCTGATATCGTTGAAAAAATTCTAAATCTTTGTAAAAGGGACTAATTTAGATATTTAAACATTTATCTTTACACGAATCGAAATAACAATTGGTGTTAATATTGGCATAGTAATTTCATTAAAGATTATTATTTTATTATTATTAAATAAGAAAAGAGAGAGAGAGAAGGTGGGCAAGTATAAAACAATTCTAGAAAATGAATGCACTCGCAAATTTACGTTTACAATTAAACAGGTATCTTTTATCAGAAATGGAAGAAAAGATAAGATTTGTGATAAAGTAGTGGCTATTCGTATATTAAAACAAGAAAAAAAAATAAATAAAGAATAAGAATGATTGAGAATATTTCTGATTATTTTTATAAAATAATATATATGTCATTCCTTCTTAACACTAGATAATATTATTTGATATTATTACCAAGATAAGAAAATTAATTATAACATATTTCTGAATTATACAAGTCGTATCAATTATTCTCTCATAGCTGTAACATATTTTTCTTTCCACGTTCTTTATTTTTTTTCTTTTACCAATCATATCTAGATTAACAATAAGACGTTTCAATATACACAACCATACTAATCTCTGATATCAGAGAGACAGGTAAATGCTGCTTAACAGTTGATAAAGAGAACAAGTTCTTAACAAAATAAACCTCTTATGGTCCCTTCCTTTTAGGTCAGAATATATACACACACATATTAAATACGTTACCCATTCAAAACTCTTATCATTCGTTGTCGTACAAGTTAGTTATGAGATAAAGAAAACGAGACTGATATTATTTTTTTCGAATAAGAGAAATTCTTTTGCAATTTTAATATCATTTTTTTAATTAACACGATTCATATTGAGAAGAAAAATAACATATTT
>JACGTP010000409.1:0-35990 GCA_023678845.1 Mischocyttarus mexicanus
AGAAGTAGAAGTAGAAGTAGAAGTAGAAGTAGAAGTAGAAGTAGAAGTAGAAGTAGAAGAAGAAGAAGAAGAATAAGAAGAAGAAGAAGAGTAGATAGACAAAATAAATATGAGAATCAGTCAAAATAGAGGGAACAGATGTAAGGATAACTATGATAATAACCATATGAAAAGAAATGATCAAAAACCAATAAGATTAAGATAGATAATCAAGATAGGTCTATAATAAGAAAAAGAGACGTTGTAAGTGATTATACAGGAGGTTACCTGCTGAGAGCCTTGCCCTTCAGCTTGCTAGAAGACCAGACCACCCATGGAGTGCAGTAGATGTATGTTATGTAGAAAAGACACATCACCGTAAAACAGATCATTGTGTTAATTGTCATGTGAATGTTTAATGAAAAGGAAGGAAATTAAATATTCAAGTATTCCTACATAATCAAAGGAAATCTAATGAAGGTCAAGAATAAAGGAAATAGAAACGAAAAGAATTATTGATTTAGGGTAAAAAGATTAAATAATATTATGTTTAAATATATCAGATGACTTTGTGAAATAAACAATATTGATTATTTTTTAGTAACATTTATGTTAATAATAGGATTATATTATTAAACATATAATTATTCGATTCGATTTTATATAAAGAAATTATATTCTTAGACGTTAAATAATTATCTTTTTAATTAGCTGTTATGTATGACGAATGGAAATAAACAAATAGGGAAAATAAAATATTGAATTTGTGCATTGCCAGCAGGTGCTTCTTTCTACGAGAGCAATATCCCAGCTTCAACTTTGAAATTAAGATAAGAGATGATATTTTTAAATAAATTCAAAAGATAAGCTTAAGGATTAACATACTGGATACAAAATAACAGGCATTCTAATATTACTTAGATTTATATAATAATTGGATATTAGTTAAATCGTGTAGTTAAGTATACGTTGTTTATATTCTATGAAATGTTTTGACTAGTTTTTAAATTATTTATTAAAAGGTGCAAAAAAGAGAGAGAGAGAGAGAGAGAGAGTAGATTAAGAAATTTCTTTGCTGAAATAAATTAGAAATTAGAAACATTTTGTATTATCAACATATTTATATGATTGTAATAAAAATAGATAAAACGTCAATTATTTTTATAGGGTTTCGTCAAGAGATCTCAATCTAAGCAATTAAAACAAACAATTAAACTTATTCTTTACAGGAACATACTTAGCAGGTAATTTGTAAAGGTAGCCATGACCCTCGTCGCTCCAAAGAATAACACGATCTGCTGCAAGAAAATCACCAGCCATCCAACGTTCACCCCGAGGTGCTGTTATGGAACACAAGACCGAAAAATCACCAGCATCGAATATCTGAAAAAAAAAATAATAATAAAATATAAAAATTTATGTTAAATAATTTACATTAACATTTATAATTGAGATTAAAATGACAACGAACCTGCCAATATTTAGAGCATACAATAAGAACTGTACGTTGATTGTAAGGACAGCAAATCATAGCAAGAGCATTCAAACATCTTATTTGTTTGCTCTCGTGTTCATAAAGAGGTTCGCTGTTACGATTTTCGTGCCCCAAAAGCGTCCACACCTTGACTGTACCCGTCGTTGTCAGAGCCAACACAACGTCGTCTTTAAATGAATTAAAGCGCCTGTGTTGCGCGTTAACTAAATCTTCTAAGTTTATCATAGTAGCATTTAAAGCAATACAAATTTTAACAAGTTATTCAATTGATCGTAATCTTATATATCAGATCATTTTTCAATAAAAATTTCAAAATAAACATTATTGACTGTACATAATCAACAAACTTATTCTCATGCACATTTTCATGCATAAGATAAAATACAAAATTAATATATATTCTATTAATAAAATTTTATTTATAATCCCTTTCATGCTTTACTATGTACTTTTCTATTGTATATATATATATATATATACAAAATTAAATCTAAATAATAAAGGCTAATAAAATTAAACTAAATCAAATAAACATATTTGTACAAGACATTATTTTTAATAATTCATCTATTTACTTCATATGTGTAAAAATATTCAGATGAAAAAAAAAAGCTCCCTGTTTAATTTAGAATGTTAGTATATCATAAGAAAGAATTTAAAAAAAGGAAAAATAAAATGAGATATTAAACATGCTTGTATAACCATTTAAGTCCTAGTGATCTTTAGAAAAATCATGTCAACAAATACCAAGTGGCATTGATCACAAATCAATTGTTCATTGCATTTCAATAACATAGAACTCTTTAACAAGAAATCTAAATAATTGCAATATTTAGGACTCAAATGGTTAAACCCTAACAAAGACAACAATCCCTTAAGTTTAATAAATATATTTACAGATAAGTTTTATGTAAAAAAAAAATATATATATATATTATTAGTATATACTTACGATAGGTACAGTATATCAAATTAGTATGAAGAATTAAGTCAATGCATGTCAGTATATATGTAATGTATATCTACCAATAGACTATAAGATGTAAGATGTCACGTTTGATGAAAAGAAGCATGAATAGTGTATGTTAATGTAATAGTGCGGAGATTAGTGATATCGACTCATTTTCTACCAATGGCACAAAAGTGTAACGCAAAAAGATAAATAGATAGATAGATAAAGAAAGAGAGAGAGAGAGAGAGAAAGAGAAAATTTGTGAAAAATATAATATTAAGAAAAGTAATTGATGATAGAAGTGATTTATAGCGTTGAACATCAGTGTTTTAACACTGTCTTGTATCCACTCGCATTTACATGCTGCAACAATGTAATTTATATTAAAATTCCAACTCTATTATATAAATCACCAATACTAGATTAAATAATATATAAATCAAATAAGTCGCGAAATAATCCCTATATTTGACGATCTTAAAAAATCTTTCAATTAAAAGAAATTTTATCAAAATCATATCTATTTATATGACGTATTATACCCAAAGCACAAAGCTTTTCTTAATTAATTGGCATAATTTGAAATGCAATAGTAAACTATTAAATTGCAGAGAAAGATAATAGTTTTTTATATTTCTTTTTTTTTATATATATACAGTCAACCCTCCTATAACGCGGTGAGTGCGTACCGCGTTATATGGAAACCGCGCTATAAGAAACTCGGATTTAACCGTACAAACCAGGCTAATTCGTAGCGCGTTCTATGGAAACTGTCTACCGCGTTGTATGGAAACCGCGCTATAAGAGACGCAGAATTAGTACAAATCACATTATTCGTACCGCGTTATATGGAGACCAATAAGGACAAGATAAATTATAAATTATTTTTATTGAATTGAAGAGTTTATATAAAGAAATGATACCAAAACTAAACTGAAAAACTGTTTTCCAACAAGAACAAGAAAGACTTTTGTAAAATTTAATCTTTCAACACTCATCCTCGCTGTCAGATAATATGAGTCGCCTAACTCGTCTTCTTTTAATAGGCAAAATGTTCCCTTATAATTCAAATAGGCCCTAATGAACTAAACATAGACTAAACATTCTTAGGCTACGCGGAAGGAACTTATGGGATGCTGTTGACGGAAACCGCGCTGTAAGAGTATCGTGTTATAGGAGGGCTGTCGCATTTTCAGCTTCGCGTTATATGGAAACTTCGTTCTAAAAGTACCGCGTTATAGGAGGGCTGTCGCATTTTCAGCTCCGCGTTATATGGAAACCGCGTTCTGAGAGTACCGCGTTATAGGAGGGTTAACTGTATACCATAATACGTAGATTTGTTATACTGATGTTTCCCGCATTACAAAAAGGAAAATATATATAATAGAAAAAATAAATATAAAAGATAAATGAATTTAAAAGGACTTAATCAAACGGAGAAACATTAAAAAATAATATTTGAGTTACCCAAAAAGTATTATGCGCGATTAAATAAATAATCAATTTTCAAATAATTAATTATATGTAATAAATATTAATGTAACTTTGGTAGACAAATGAAACTGATATATGTAATAATACCAACTTCATTCTTCATTGTTCTATTCTTTTTGTTTAGTAAAGAAAGAAATAAATAAATAAATATGCGCATAATACAAATTGATAAAAGATTGGTAGAAGATAAGATAGCATTGTATGGTATAAGCGTAGGTGTGATGAAGTGTAACTAACTTGTATGCACGTAGAACCGACCTTTCCGTTTGGCCGGCCGTAGAACGTGCAAAGCACTAATCCAATCAGGATTGACTTGAGAACTCAGCGTGAATAGAACTTCCAAGCTAAATGGGTCCATTACTAAAACTTCTGGATAATTCCTACATATAAAAATAATACAAAATGTTAATTTTTTATAAGTTCTTAATTCTTTGTACTATGATTTAACACTCTTATGTTTGGTTCATAAGAAATATTAAAAAAATAGAAAAACAAATAAAAATGGAATCAATTTTATATACCCAGAACAAAACAATCTAACGTCTTCTCCTCCAGCTGAGACGTAAGGCAACATTTGCGTATGAACGTTGTTAAGTTTAACAGCTTCCCGACATTTTCCATCAACCAAATCCCAAGTGCACATCTCACCGCTTTCGCTGCTACTGACGATATAATTTTGCTCCTTGATAACGCTGGCACGACTTAGGCACATTATAGGAGCAGTATGACCAACGAGTAAACATCTTGGTGTCATCTAAAAAATAAATAAATAAATATTTAAGATATAAATGAAATAGAAGAAAGACGACGATGACGACAATAAAATAATATAATTACTTTAAGCGTTTCAGGATCAACTTGCCACAAACATATCTGACCATCGTAACATCCCGTAACTAATGTTTTTTGATCTCTTGATAAATAAACACAAGAAATACAATGAGTTGGTGCTATTCGACCCCATAATACTATGGGGACTACTAAACTTGTACCCGCTGTCATATTGAAGTTCTATCTGAAAATTTAATTTTTATAAATAATAATAATAATATTAATAATAAATTCAACTTCAAAGAAATATTTTATTGGAATAAAGATTACTGATACACAAATTTTTGAATGTCATATTGATTTGTATTTATTGTTAATAATTAAAATTTCTATTAATAAAAAAAAACCAACAATTTAGTAATAAACATGATCAACAAACTAAATACTATTAGATAGAAAAAAGATAACTCTCTGATAAATAAACGACAAATCAATAATATATTTTCATATTAATATTGACATACTCGCATTGACATTAATAAAATCTTAAATTTAAAGAAATTAGGTTATGTCGAATAAACGATATAGAAAATAATGTTCTTGTCATTGATATCAGATTGAAACAATAATCATTTATAATCATAAAGAATTATCAAAAGCAATTGAATTGAAGGCGTCTGCTATATTAAAGTCACAAGATGTCACTGACAATTCCCCAATGATCTTGACATTTTTATTTTCGATATCATTTAAAATCATTTAAATTTATATCATTTTAAATGAAATGTATAAAAATGTTGATAATATTTACCAGATAGACAGATTAACAATGACAGTTACTTAAAATATCAAAATTGGCCAAATATGCCGAAAATCCCTTCTTCTTTACTGCACTTTTACGATCGTGGCCATCTTGACGTGAAGATTGTATCACTTGAGTGGATCCTACGATCAGCTGTTCCGTATCAAAAAATCCCTAGAAATATTACGACATTGATAATTAACGAGTATCAATTCAATTAATTCTAATAATATCGAATAATATTTCAATGATTTTAAATTACCGTTAACTTTTTTAATTATTTCATAACCTCTTCCTTCGAAATTAAAATAATATGACACTTTAAATTAAGATGTAACAATTTTAAAAATCCTTCAGTCACACTTGTAACTATATTCATGGTTATAAAATTTCTATTCTACAAAGTGAACGTAGTAACAAATGTACGGTAAATATTAACGCAAGAGCATGCAAGATTGTAAAGTACGTTACATAAAAATGTAAAAATTAACATATTGTAAAAATTAGCAATTATTCTATTTACAATTGTAAAGTATATTTTATTGTCTGTTACATTATCGAGGACGGTTGATCGATTGCTGTTCGCTAATATTCGGTAAGATTCTAATCCATCAACATGTACATAATGATCAATGTAAAATATAAAAGAAAAAAATATCAATGTTAGAATAATATCTAAATATATCTATATACATATATACATTTGTTGTTATTAACAAATATAATTAATACCATTAAGTACGAATATTATTACTATTATTAAATTCAAGACAAAAAATATTAAAATGAAGTGCCATTACGAGGTACTGGATGTTCCAAGAAATGTCACAATTGATGAATTAAAAAAAGCATATAGAAAATTAGCACTCAAATGGCATCCAGATAAAAATCTAGATGCTCCAGAAGAAGCTAAAGAACAATTTCAATTAGTTCAACAAGCATGGGAAGTATTAAGCGACCCTCATGAACGAGCATGGTACGATAACCACAGAGAAGCTATTTTAAAAGGTGGTATCGGAGAAGATTATAAGGATGATTCGATTGATCTATTTCAATATTTTACTACTACTTGCTTCCAAGGATATAATGACGATGAAAAAGGTTTTTACACCATCTACAGAACAGTTTTTGAGAAATTAGTAGTGGAGGATTCTGAATTTTTGATGGAAGGTGATTCTGATGAAGAAATACCTAATTTTGGAGATTCTCAGAGTTCTTATGAAGACGTGGTTCATCCTTTCTATGCTTATTGGCAAAGTTACAGTACAAAAAGATCTTTTGCTTGGTTAGATCCACATGATATTCGACATGCACCTAATAGAAGAATAGTTAGGCTTGCTGAGAAAGAAAATAAAAAAGTACGGGACAAAGCTAAACGAGAATTGAACGAGCAAGTTAGAAATTTAGTTGCATTTGTTAGAAAACGCGATAAGAGAGTTCAAGCGCACGCTGCATTGCTAATTGAACGTGCCAAAGAAAATTTAAAAAAGACGGAAGAGCGTAAAAGAATGCAATTGTTGGAGAGGCAGAAACATTTAAAAGAACATACCGTATCCGAGTGGTCGAAATTTTCAAACGTCGAGGCAGAACTTAAAAATATTGAAGCTAATCTAGCAGCTGAATTTGGGGAAGAATTATCTTCCAATAAAGATTCAGAAAAAGAAAATGATATTTGCGATAATGCTCTTTACTGCGTTGCCTGTAATAAAATCTTTAAAACGCATAAAGCTTTTGCCAATCATGAGAATTCAAAGAAGCATAGAGAGAATGTTATTACTTTGAAACAATCTATGATAGAAGAAGATAATGAATATTTTCCAAAAAATACTGAACAAACTGATACAAGTTCCGAATCAATGTCCACTATAACAACTTCTTGCAATACTCCAGTAGATGAAGTTAAATTGGCAACGGATTCACAATTACCTGATTTTTTATTAAATTCTAACATAAGCAATACTACAAGCTATGATAACGAACACGAAGTTTCAGAAGGTGAATTAACATGCGACGAAGAAGACATGTCTCAAACTTCTCCTCCACCAAATGCTTGGGCAAAAATATCTAATATTGAAGAAATTAATCTTGCTACTGGTCCTCAACTCTTTGATCAACCAATAATAATAAAGAAAGATAATGAAGAGGAAAACTTAACTTCTGAGGATGAGTTAATGTCAGATCAAGACGAAGAAAATGTAGTACAGATTAAACAAAAGAAAAAGAAGAAGAAGAAGAGGAATGTACAAAATGTAGAGAATGATAGCGATGAAGAAGATAATAGTTTGGATGAGCATATATGGTTGTCAAAGAAACAACGCAGAAAACAACAACAACGTAAAGTTGCTTTAAGTAAAGTTGCTACGAATAATGAAAAACTACCTAAAGACATATGCGAAGAAACAGAAAAAACAAAATTGCAGTGGTGAAACTAATGAAACTGATTTAAAAAGTCTGGAGAATAAAATGACTAAGATGAATTTTGAAAGTACTGATAATGTGATAAAACAAACACAAATTCCCAATGAAAAAATAAAGAATAACAAAGGAAAAGATTCCAAAAAGTTACGCAATAAAATAGAAAATGGAAACAAATATAAAAATAAAAAAGAAGTTAGGATAGCCGAAGTTCAAGATTTAGAGCATTTTTGTGTTTCCTGCAGAGCTGAATTTTCTAGCAAAAACAAATTGTTTGAACATTTAAAGAAAACTGGTCATTCGGTCTATATACCGGATTCGTTAAAAAGTAAAAAAAATCAAGAAGACATATCCAAATCTAAAAGAAATTTGGATAAAAGAAATCATTAAAAATAATTAAATCTTCTAACAATTAGTTATATAGTAAATTAAGGAATTGTAGAAGAAAATTAATTGTAATAATTTATAAAAAAAAAAAAAAAAATCATATTTCAATTTTATTTAGCAAATAAAAATAAATTTTCTTCTCCATAGATACTATTCCTTCTTTATATTTCATTATCCTGTATAAAAATTATTGAATTTTTCAGATTGTTAAATATCTCAGATATATGTTTGCACCAATGTGATAATCAGCAATGAACATAATTCACTGTGCTGCTAATCACAGGTGAGAAAACACCTCTATTATAAGAAAATATTTTCTTTTGTTTATTCTATTTTAAAAAGTTTCTATTCTTTAAAAATAATGGCAAAGGACTATAAGTATTATTTTATGAAAAAGTAGGTCAACAAGTATGGCTGCTAAAAAACTGATATATCCAGCAGCAGAACGTAATAAGGATCCTATTTTATCAGTTTTACGACGATACATACAACCTGGTACATCCCAGAAGTTTCTGGAAATATCTTCAGGTTCAGGACAACACATAGCACATTTTGCTCCTCATTTTCCACATGTTACATTTTATCCTTCGGAATATGAAACAAAATTATTAGAAAGTATTGCCGCACATGCTAATGGATTTTCTAATATAAAAAAACCTTTAAAGATAGATATTACCACTGATTATCGATTATGGGGTAATGGTATTTTTTCTGAAAATTGTATAGATTACGTATACAATTCTAATATGATGCACTGTGCACCATATCAATGCTCCATCAGTTTATTTCAAAATGTTGGAAAATTATTAAAATCTAATGGGATTTTATTTACATATGGCCCTTATGCTATTGATGGTATTATCACACCAGAAAGTAATGTAAAATTTAATAAATCGTTAAATTCTATGAATCCTGATTGGGGTCTCAGAGAATTGAGAGAATTAGAAAATGTAGCAAAAGAAAACAATATTAACCTTGTGGAAACCTTTGATATGCCTTCTAATAACAAAGTTATTATATGGAAAAAAATTTAAGTTCTATTTAACTCAAAGTATTGCATACTAATATATAATATAGTACTTTAAGCATATATCAAATTTCTTTTTACGAATAGATTTAAAAAAAAAATTTTTTTATTACCTAAATCTATACATATATAAATATATATATATATATATATCTCTATTAATATTTTTACGTATATATCTATAATGTATATTTAATTGAAATAATTATATTTGAAATTTAACAAAAATACTATTTTTATATAAGACCAAAATATTTATGAACCTTAAGACCTGATATCCTTATTTTTTGTAAAGAAATCAACATTTTCTAATCCTTCCGGTAAATAATTCAATCCAGATTTATCTTTATGCTGCATATTATATCCTTTACCATACCCTACAAAAAATATATATATATATAAATGAAAAAAGAAAAATTTTTGACGAATTAATGAAGCAAGAAAATTTAGAATTACCAAGACTTTTAGAAAGTTTTGTTTGAGAACCTCTTAAATGTAATGGGACTCCTGGTTGAGGGCCTTTATGAGTTTCCACTATTTTCTGAGCTGCTCTAAGCGCATCTTCCATCAATCTAGACTTTGGAGCACGAGCTAAATAAATTGTACATTGTGCTAAAAGAACATCGCATTCTGGCATGCCTATCATTTTACAACCACTCATAGTATGTACGGCAATACCTATAATAATTATGCAATATAATAATATTTTTCAGTAATAAACACATTTACTCTTTTTGTCTTTTTTTTTTTAATTAAATTACTAATATCTTCTTACTCAAAGCTTTTGGATCCGCTAAACCAACATCTTCACTAGCCATTCTAACTAATCTCCTTGCTATATAAACTGGATCTTCACCACCTGCAATCATTCTAGTTAACCAATAAAGAGAAGCATTTTCGTCGCTTGCTCTTACTGCCTTATGCAATGCTGAAATCATATCATAATGTTGATCTCCTTTTCTGTCATACAGCATATGAGTTTTCTTTAGATTTTCTTTAACATCATTTAACGTAATTAGTACAGGATCAGTTTCTACAAATTCTTCTTTGATTGGTGTTTTAGATTGCACAGCAAGTTCTAATCCACCTAAAGCTATTCTAGCATCACCATCGCACGTTTCTGCTAACCATTCTATGGTAGCTTCATCTACGATGAATCTTGGACTCGACAATGTATTAGATCCACTTGCTTCTGGATTAATATTGTTACAAAAATTATTTTTACTTTTAGATTCTGATGAAATTTGTATTATTCCTCCTAATGAAGATAATGCACATTTTAATATTGATATTAAATTAGATATTGTTAATTTTTCCAATACAACCACTCTACAACGACTTAATAATGCTGAGTTTAAAGTATAAGAAGGATTTTCAGTAGTAGCTCCAATAAGAGTAATTGTTCCTGATTCAACATGAGGAAGAAAAACGTCTTGTTGAGTTTTATTAAAACGATGTATTTCATCCATAAATACTGTTGTACGTCTACCAAATTTCAATTCGTTAGCAGCTATATTAATTACTTCTTTTAAATCATTAACACCTGCCATGGCAGCTGATAATTTTACGTATCGCATCCTACTCTTTGTATTAGTTTTACATATGTGCGCTATAACATTTGCCAATGAGGTCTACAAAAGATAAATTTATTATAATTCAAACAATATAATATAAATATATAGCGCATTAATATATTTATATAAATATATATTACCTTACCGCATCCAGGCGGTCCCCATAAAATAATATTAGGTACTTCTCCTTTACGCAATAATTGAAACAAAGTACATTCAGGTCCAAGAATATGATTCTGTCCAACGTATTCTGAGAGATTAGATGGTCTCATTCTTTCAGCAAGAGGTACATGCTCGTTCATTCGAGCTTTCTTAACCGGATTTTCTATCTACAAATTAAATCAACTGATTATAACAATCTAAAACTTTCAAAAATAAAACTATATACATTAAATAATCATTATTAAAGTTACTATATTTTCTTTAATCTCTAAATCTTGTTTAATATTATCTTGTTCATCTTCCTTCTTCCTTCTTTCATCTTCCTTCGTACTATCTTGTTTCGTACAATCACCCTTGGTGGTTAAAAATGTTTGCCCCGAGGTAAGTTTTCTTTTAGTAATCCTATTATCAGACTTTCTCATAGATAAACTTTTCGATTTAAGTGATTTACTTCCAGGACTTGGACTTGATTCTTTCGAAATTCCCGCGCTATTTGACTCAAGTAAAAATAAACATTTAACAACGTGCGACTCAATTAAAGACGATGGAAAATCAATTTGGCATACTGGACAGGATACTTGCTCGTTATTCATCTTTATATAAATCTGTAAATAAATGTATAAAATTATACATACATATTTTTAACATTATACATACATATACATAAATATTTGTTTTTTTTCATGATTCCCTATACATAATTTCGTATTTATTATTTAGTAGAATTTTTAAATCAACAAAAGATGCAATTCAATAGAAGATACAAAAAAATAAAAATAAAAAAGAAAAATAAAAAAAAAAATAAGAGGATAATAATAAAAAGATGTCCTTAACGAAATCTAAATTGTGTAAGATAATATTGTAGGTTTAATGTACCGTTATTTAGTACAGTGTTGCATTAACCTTAAGCCAATCGCTTGAGGGTACGAATGAAGACGTTTCTTTCAACTTAAAAGGTTAAAAATTATAGTTTCTCTTGTATAGTTTGACACAGTAACACATTCACCAAGTGAATAAATATATTACAATTTTATGTAAATACATATATTTTTTTTTCTCGTGCATCTCAATAATCAGAGAGATCTTTCGATTAATAAGATAAATAATTCGATCTGGTTTTCAATAAAATTTGATAATCGATTTATGTACATTAATCGATGACGTGGACCGTAGAACGTTTTCAATAAAGTATAAAGAGAATTATTATTGATTAAGAAATAATATATATACATATATATATATTTATGTTATTTAACAATAATTTCATCTCGTCGAATATTACTACATCGTTCTATTGTTTTTGTAATGGAAGTTCGTCGAAGACGTATAAAAACAAACGAAAGCAAACGTTTGTCGCGTTTAAGCGCGAAATTTGATTCCGACGAGATCGGTACCGATGATAATCTTAAAAACAAGCTACAAAAGGTAATTTATCGATTTATTTAATGTAAGATTTTTAGTTTTATGCGCTTTTCTATTTTTGTTTTTCTTTTTTTTTATCATTTAAAAATGTAAAATAATATTTCTTATGTTTTTACATAATATAGAACGATCAAGAAATTGTATTGCAAAAAGATAATATAAATTATTTGTCAGATGATGAAGTTAAGATAATCGATGATGAGAAACGAGCTAGATTAAAAATATATTTGGAAATTGATCTAATAGCTGTTATTTTATTAATCGCTGCACTTGTCACACGTCTCTATAGATTGGAAGAACCGAGAAGTATAGTGTTAGTTTTAATTCCATATTCTCTCAATGATGATATTTTTTAAAATAATTTGACTAATGTCAACAATGTTATTTAGGTTTGATGAACTGCATTATGGTAAATATGTGGGATTGTATATGAAACGAACATTCTTCTTTGATTCGCATCCACCTTTGGGAAAACAACTTATTTCTATAGTCGCTTATATAGCAGGCTTTGATGGACAATTTAAATTCGACAGAATAGGAAGCCCTTATACCGATATGGTTCCTCTTTTCGCGTTACGTTTATTTCCTGCTTTATGTGGAAGTTTTATAATACCAACAGCTTATTATCTTGCCTTAGAATTAGGTCTGAAACAATGGACTGCTATGATTGCAGGATTACTCTTGTTATTTGGTAATTATTCTAGTCTATGATAAAATATCTTTGATATTTAAGAGATGATAAATATCTGTACATTAATATTTTAGATAATGCTCTTCTCACACAATCAAGGTTTATTTTAATGGAAAGTATATTGATCCAATTTTCATTATTCGGATTGTTATGTATAATAAAGTTTAGAAAAGTTATGGATCAACCGACAAGATTTTCATGGTGGTTGTGGTTGTCTTTAGGAATTGCAAGTTTAACATGCGCCGTATGGTATTTATTTTTTTATATATCATTTATTTAATTTCATATTATATATAAGAAACTTATTTAATAAAATGCATTTTTCCTTCAGCGTCAAATATGTTGGATTTTATACATTGATTCTTGCCATTTATCTTATTGCTCGAGATTATTGGTCATTGATACCTAGAAAGACATTATCCACGATAAGATTACTTGGTCACTTACTATTGAGAATTCTTTTAATAATCAGTGTGATGAGTACTATATATTTAGGTGTCTTCTATATACATTTAGAAACACTTTCTAAAGCTGGTCCGCACGATGCAGTAATGACCAGTGCATTCCAGGCAAGTTTAGAAGGTGGTCTTGCAAGTATTACAAAGGGACAACCTTTGGAAGTTACACATGGTTCACAAATTACTTTGAGGCATACTTATGGAAGAGCGTGTTGGCTTCATAGTCACAGTCATATGTATCCGTTAAGATACCCGGATAGTAGAGGGAGTTCTCATCAACAACAAGTTACTTGTTATTCATTTAAAGATGTTAATAATTGGTGGATAATAAAAAGACCCGATAGAAATGACTTGGTCGTCACGAAACCTAGTGAACCAATAAAACACGGAGATGTAATACAATTGGTTCATGGTATTACTAGTCGTGCATTAAACTCTCACGATGTTGCAGCACCTATGACACCTCAAAGCCAAGAAGTATCTTGTTATATCGATTACAATGTATCCATGCCTGCTCAAAATCTTTGGAGAGTAGAAATAACAAATAAAGATCAATCGGGTGATACATGGCATGCTATTCAAAGCCAAGTACGCTTGATACATGTAAATACTGAATATGCATTAAAATTTAGTGGTAGACAATTGCCAGATTGGGGTTTTAATCAATATGAAGTTGTAGCAGATAGATTGGTAGATCAATTGAATTCTATCTGGAATGTCGAGGAACATAGATATACTAAAAATGAAGATCAAAAGCAAAGAGAAAGAGAACTTATTAATGCAGAAATGATACCATTACGCGCTACTACGTTAACATTTTGGGAAAAATTTGTGGAACTGCAAATAAAAATGTTATTTGGTAGTCAAGAAGGACAAAGTAGTCATATGTATTCAAGTGGTCCATTAGAATGGCCACTCATGTCTAGAGGCATAGCATATTGGGTTTCTAATGACAGCAATGTGAGTTGAAAAAGTCCTTAGTAACATAGATATAAATGGTTTATATATATAAAGTTTCTCTCTTATTTACAGGCACAAATTCATCTTTTAGGAAACATAGCAATATGGTATTCCGGTACAGCAGCTTTAATAGTATATACTGTACTTTTAATATTTTATACTATGAGAAGAAGAAGAATGTGTTTTGATGTTATTAATGGAGAATGGAACAGATTTCTTAACGCCGGTGGTATATTACTATCTGCCTACTTATTACATTTTTTACCATTTATATTTATAGAAAGAAATTTATTTTTACATCATTATTTGCCGGCATTCGTTTTTAAAGTCCTTTTAATAGCAGTAATGATAGATCATATTTATTATTTAATAAGGTAATTAATTTATCATTATTTAAATGAAATGAAATATCTAAGATTTTGTTTCTTTTTTAATGAAACATTAAAAAATAATGCATAATTAATTTTAATTTCAGAAGACGATATACTAATAATACGATTTTATATGCAGTGACAATTAATACTATTACATGGTTAATCTTTGTTATTTATGTATTCCGAAAATTTGGTGCACTCAGTTACGGAGTAGTACCTCTTAGTACCAAGGACATATTAAAATTAAAATGGAAAGATACGTGGGACTTTATCATACACAAATCTTAGTAATTATAATTTGATCATTATTTTCAAATTATTTTTATATAAATTATATATACAGGGTATACTTTTTTAACTGATAGTACAAACAAGCAGCAGACGATAATACATATAAAAAAAAAAAATAACTATACAAACAAATTTTATTTCACATTTCCAATCTAATTTTTCATGTAGAATCATTCCCTGCTTGCTTGTACAAATTACAGGATACCCCGTATATATATTGATGTTATTGCAAGATTCATGACATATTTAAAATTAAAATGTTGCATAGTTACAAGGTTTATCTACACTTTGTGTATTAAACATATGCATATTTGGAAAATTATATTAATAATAATATCTAAATGTATATAATTATAATCAATTAAGAGAAGCGTTAATATAAAGAGATTTATTAAAAGTTTTTCATACCATTTAAATGCGACAAAGTACATAGCCAATACTCAGATAATAATATACTCAGAACGAGAACATAAATATATAGATAACTTTTTAATTATATATCTTAGAATATTCTTTTAATTTAATTTTGAGCGCATTTAGAAATGACATACGATAATATACATTTAAATAAACAAAAAACAAAATTATTAATTTTATCAAATTAATTTTAGGAGACTGAATATATATGTTTTTTTTTAAATTCCAAACTTTTTTTTTAATTTTTTTTTCTTTTTTTTTTTTATAAGGGAAATTCAATGCTACATTCCGTTTATATGCGATTAAATCTTTAATAAGGGCATTTTAAATCGTTAATTCCAAGTTTAGTTTGTTTTTTTTTTTTTGTACAGAAAACTTGACATTTTCATACAAGTTAAAAAAAGTTTTTGTTTGTACACAGATTTATCATCTCTGTTGAACAAGTTATAATTCAATTATTTCCAGATTACTCGCAACGTAAATATTTAATTAATTAATTTTCGCTTAGACGTATTTATATTAATTTCTCAGTGTCAAATGGTAAAACTAATTCTAAATACGTATACTAAGTTTCCTTATTATAGCTTTCGGTACAATTAATTACATGTAATTAGGAAATGATTAAATTACAATTTGTCCATAGCTACTTTTTTCTTTAGCTTTTTTTTTTTTTTTCTTTTCAATAACTAGAACCAATGAGTATTATTTGTACAATTTCTTATGTTTCCAATATCCTTACGATGATCAAAATGAAATTAAAAAGATAAAATATAATATGCTAACAATGTAATATACATAACAGAATAGGGTAGACATTTGTCTTATCACAAATCTAAAACATGTATTTAAAATTTGTTAACGTTTGACGATTTAATTGTCAACGTTAATAAGTGAACACAATTGAACGAATGAGACCATCTCTAATACTGTGATCACTGTTACCAATTCCAAATGAAAAAAATACAGAATCACAGGTCATATGTTGCGTGCACAGTCCCATTGGGTACCAACCAACTTTGTTAAAGACTACCCCCACACGATAAATCTGTATCGGAAAAATATATTGATATTTTTAATAAGATAATACTTATTTTTCTTTGATATGTAAGAATGGAAGAAAGAGAAAACAGACCTTGTGTTTTTGTATATAAACAGCACGATTAAATGTAATTTCGACAAGAGTTCCAACATTTACTTTAGTAGTAAAATGTGTGTATGTTAAACGACTGCCATCGGAATCTAAAAGATGAGCATACAGTATTTCTGTATATGACCTATCAGGATCCGAATTTTGATGTAAATTACTTGTCTGTAAAGAGTAATTAAATGTATAATATATATATGTACTTATTATAAATGTCTTTTTTATTATGGAATAGACTAACTTATATTTTTATATCTATATTAATAAATTAACATACCACAATAGCAATTTGTGTTGGTACTTGCACACCCATAACACAAATGTTTTTATCCACACTGAATGTCACTGAACAATCTAATACATTGCTATTAAGGCAGTCTGTCTGATGGGCTATTGCTCGAAGACAATAATACTTTGGTCCCTCACGAATTCCACCTTCTATTACAACTGTTGATGAATTATTCGTTTGACTTACATTTCCAGATTCTTTTCTTACTCCTCCATCTACTACCATCGGTGGTGCATTGTGTAAGGAATTACTACTTTCTCCTTCTACATCAAAAGACAATTGGTATGGTCGAGATGTCGATGGCCAAAATGTACACGAACTAAACGAATTGGTATGTGGAGTTGATACCCGTCTATGTTTCTATTAAAATTCAATAGAAATGTAATGTAGGAATTCAAATGAGTATATAAAAATATATTTTAGCTTAATAAATTCAATACTCACGGATGGAAAGAAATGTGCAGAATGTGCTTTTAATGGTTTAGCCCTATTGTGCGTATCGCTGGAAAATCCTTCTGGTAATGGTGCTTTGTTTTCCGTACATAATATATTCATTAAGATGGCAAAAGATTCATCTTGAGTTAACAAAGGTGACATTCCTGGACTTTCAGCAAATTCTTGCGGTGTCAAAGTTAAGAACCTTATTTTGGATAAAGCATTACCAATAACAGATTTTAAAGACTTTCCATCGGTTAGGTCTAATGACTTTCTTGTACACTCTGCTTTAGCCCATCGCTCAACAGCAGTAAATAGATCAAGTTCTGAACTAATCTCTAAATCGACTTGGTCTAAAACGGTAATAACTGTACCTAATTCGACTTCCTCCCAACTAGATTCTTCTAGAACTTCATTAGTTTTAGTGCATATTATTTGTAAACACTTTTCCATGAGCACCGGTTCTTCAAAAAGTTTAGCAAATTCATACGCTCTACAAGCTATCTTTGGGGACAGATCAAACCACAAATATTGCATACATTCTTCAACCAAGGACGGTAACATGTACTTCTTAGCGCAATAGCATAATTCGCAGGCGAGTTCAAATGAACCGAGATTAACCCGATCTGTATATATATACTCTAATAGTGCCTTGAATGCATCTGGTTGAGCATCGCGTATTTGTATAGGGTCATTTTTTTCTGCCATACCTCCATAAAACATTGCTTCAAATACAGGACTGGACATCGCCAAAAACAATTTATGTCCCTTCAATGTTTCCTGATGCGGCCCTTGACCAACAATAAATTTGCAGTCCGACCATTGTCCTGTTTCAAGTAAATATTTACCACGTTCTGATATCTTCTGCTTGCTAATCTGCCAGTCACAAGGTAGACCCATCTTCTACGGAACACGTATGATACCTTTTAGCAATTTAATATTAAATATTAAAATCAATTGTAAAGGATTCTTAAAGAAATCTAAATATATACATATACATATATATATGAATAAATTAGTTTTTAAGTTACAAATATGACATATTAGAATAAACGTATACACGTTAGTGATGTATAAAAATGACTCTGAATGAAATAATTTTTATAAAATAACTTAGATTACTTAAATGATTAAATAGAACGTACCTATTCTTAACGCGACGTCTCACGTCGCTATAAATACGGAATATCACATAAACGATGCCAAAAAAAATGCGTAGGCCGTATCCTACACGATCATCAAAATACGCGCGGGAAAACTCCAGACTTTTCCATAATAACACTACGATTAATAATAAACAATTAAATATCAATGTGTTTAAATAACTTTTAACTTTATTACCGATTCAAACAAATCTATTCGAATGAACGAATTAATCTTGTAAAGCGACGTTTCCTCGACGTAAAATCTTATGTGACAGTCCTATGCACGAAACACCACCGCCATCTTGTCTATCGCCTACCACCATTACGTCATTTTTCCGAAGTCGTTGATACACCGTTCGAGAAAATTTCTCCACCCTGTTTGTCTTCGTTTTAAGAAGAAAAAAAAAAAATAAAAATAATATAATATATATTTAAACGGGTAGTAAGATTTTGATTAAAAATAATTTTACGCGTTGATAATCAATTTCGTTATAGATAATGATAATAATAATAATAAAAAAAACAATAACATACAGGATCGAATATCGTAATATTAGAGATTAGTTCGATTCGATACGTTCGATTTTGAGAAACGCGATTAAAATTTCGATTTATTTCTATCTTTCCTTATATCTCCATCTCCGTTTTATAATACATATTATCATTTTTCTTTCACTTTATATTTTTGTTTTCTTTGGAGTTTATATTATATTTCTCTCTTTGTTTTTCACGAGAGGTTATATTCTTTCAATGAAAGAAATTAACCTCTTCATCCTTTTCGCGCGTTAATACGGAAGTGTTATAACGCGGTGTAGTTTCGTATATATATGTGTATATATATATATATTTCTGCGTGGCCCGTGAATATGTATATGTGTGCGTGTATATAGTTTTTACTAGCTCATTCGTTGTCGTCGTCGTCGGTCGTAGTGTCGTTGTCGTCGTCGGCGGCTTTGACGACCGTTGTGAATTTTCACCAATGGCGCATGTACGGCTCAGCTGTCCGCGTTTGGGATTAATCCGCGCTGAAAGATAATGCTTTTTATAGTATTTTTATTCGATTAGAGTTTAAGTGGTGGGACGTAGGCACTGTGTGGTATAATTGTGTGACGCTTTAAGTTAACGTGAATTTACCTTTATTTTCCATTCGCCCTCCTCCTCCTCCTCCTTCTCCTCCTCCTGCTCCTACTCCTCGTCCTCGTCTTCGTTGTCGTCGTCGTCGTATCTACGATATCGAGTATTGAAAATGTAGGAAAAGAGGAGAGATAAAATTCTCTATTGTGATTTACTCCAAACGAGCACTTGTTGTATTATAATATATCTATAAATGATTACAGTGTTAAATGTCATACGAATTTCATGTTGATTTCTCGATCGTGGAATATCTTAGTCATTTTCGTTTAACTATGTCTATTACGACACACGTTTCGAATTTTTTCTTTCGTCAGAAGGTATACGCGTAATACTTTGAGATCCTTAGTCAAGAAACATTTCTAACAAAAGATTTTCTATATCAATTGTGTATCTACTCTATTGTATATGTTAAATTCTATCAGTAATAATACCTAAGTAAGATTCCTTTTTCTTCATATTTTTTTAATCAACACTCCATTTCGAGTAATCAACATTTTTCATAACACGTATCAAGCAATGCTTTACTCGATTCGAACGTACCGTTTGCCTTTCATCAATCAAACGTGTCGTTACGATATCGGGTGTGCCAACAAGTCGTTGCACATTGACTGGATACATGTGTTTTTCAAAACTTTACCTCTTCTACTACATCGTTCTGACATCGTATCTAATTAAGTAATGTAATGGTGCTGCGTTACTTCTCTTATGCATCAAATGTAAATAACTTTTTGATATACTTCTTTGTTTATATATTAGTTTATATGTATATTATTTGATTCTAATTATACTCTTTGATATGCAGGGAAAATGGACTAATGCACCAAGGAAAGAGTATATTGTTGCGGCATTGTAGCCTTAACTCCTAACAGGAGAAATGGAAATAATACGAGACGAGGACAGGCGCAGGCGCCTGAGATTGTTGGAGGAACGTATTAAGGACCCTAGAAGTGTGACTAATATTGATAGTTTGTTAGATACGGTCCAAGCGCTTGTTGCAGACTGTGATCATCCTGGTGTTAAGCGTATGAAGAATATAGAAGCCTATATGAATAGATGTAATTATTCTATTTACTGATTTTATTTAAATGAATGTAAAACATTGGCTAACAATGATTATCTTTTTATTACAGATGATTCCGTTGCCCAAGATATTTGTAAAATGCGAATGCGTACCGATGACTTTACCTTGATTAAAGTCATAGGACGTGGTGCATTTGGTGAAGTTCAACTAGTTAGACACAAATCTACTCAAAAAGTCTACGCTATGAAATTACTCAGCAAATTTGAAATGGTAAAATGTTTAAATGATAATAATTATTATTATGTTTTATATAAACTTGTTTTATAGTATATATATTTATTGTTTTATTTTGATGATCTATAGATTAAGCGTTCGGATTCAGCATTTTTTTGGGAAGAACGAGATATCATGGCTCATGCTAATTCGCAATGGATAGTTCAACTACACTTTGCTTTTCAAGATCAAAAGTATCTCTATATGGTAATGGATTATATGCCGGGTGGAGATTTAGTTAATTTGATGTCTAATTATGATGTACCAGAAAAATGGGCCAAGTTTTATTGTGCCGAAGTAGTACTCGCATTAGATGCAATACATCGTATGGGATTTGTACATCGAGATGTCAAACCGGATAATATGTTACTTGACAAGCATGGTCATTTGAAACTTGCAGACTTTGGCACGTGTATGAGAATGGATGCTGTAAGTAATATGCTTAAAAATGATATTATTTCTTTTCTTATTTTTAGTAAATTTGAATTGTAATGTATGTGTTTGTATAATATAGGATGGATTAGTTCGTTCTGACACTGCTGTAGGTACACCTGATTATATATCACCTGAGGTACTCCAATCACAGGGTGGAGAAGGTGTATATGGTAGAGAATGTGATTGGTGGTCTGTTGGTGTGTTTTTATATGAAATGCTCGTCGGTGATACTCCATTTTATGCTGATTCATTAGTTGGAACATATTCGAAGATCATGGATCATAGAAATTCGCTACATTTCCCCCAGGAGCTTAACATTTCTCATTATGCAAAAAATTTGATATGTAGCTTTCTCACGGATAGAACTAAACGGTTGGGAAGAAACGGTGTTGAAGAGATCAAAAGTCATCCATTCTTTAAAAATGATCAGTGGACTTTTGAAAATTTAAGAGAATGCGTACCACCTGTGGTACCAGAATTATCAGGAGACGATGACACCAGCAATTTTGATGATGTCGATAAAGAAGATGGGCCAGAGGAAAGTTTTCCTGTACCAAAAGCATTTTCTGGAAATCATTTACCATTCATAGGTTTCACTTATTCGGGAGATTATCAATTATTGGCTATTAATGGAAAAGAATCTGTAGATGGATTAGAAAATCATATTAATAATGGTACTAACGATGATGCCAAAATCTCACAATTAGAAAATTTATTAGAACGAGAAAGAAGGCAGATTGAATCTATGGAAGCAAGACAAAGAGCTTTGTCTGTTCAATTAGAAACCATGACACGCAGGGAGACTGAATTACGCGAAGAGGCGGGTAGAGCAGACAAGGAGTTAACTTTATTAAGACATAATTATAAAGAAGCACAAAGGAAAGTAGATCATGAAACAGAAGCTCGTAGAAAGGCTGAATCCTTGTTAATGGAATTAAAAAAGAAATTTGATGAGGAACAATCTAGGAGAGCACGAGACGCTAGTAATTCACAACAGACATTTGAACGTGTTAATACATTAGAAAAGCAAATTAAAGAAATGCAATCTAAATTGGAAAGAGAAACAGAGACGGTTACGAGATTACGAAAACAAGCTACTGAAATTACTGTAGCTCGTCAAGCTGCCGAGCAAATGGCTAATGAACTGCAAATTGCAAGAACTCAATTGCAAGCTCAACGCGATAACTTACAGCAAGAAGTTGCTGCTTTGCAGGTAAGATTTATAAATTTATATTAATATTTATAGCAAATATATATACATATACATATGAATACGACAATTGTTTTTGTTTTCTTCATAGGGTCAATTATCGAAAGAACGTAGTTCTCGATCACAGGCGTCGTCTTTGACTGTAGAACTCGAAACGCGTTTATCTGCTTTACATCTTGAATTGAAACGTAGTCATGAAAAAGAAGAGAAAGCTACTTTGGATAACAGGCAGCTAAATGAAAAAGTATCTGCATTAGAAAAAGAAGCAGCAAGTTTGACGCTTGAATTAAAAGCTGCACAAGCTAGGTATAATCAAGAAGTTGTTGCACATCAAGAGACGGAAAGGTCACGTATACTATCGAAGGAAGAAGCAAATTTGGAGGTTGTTAAAGGTATCTATATTATTTATATATATTTATATATAATACAATATAAATATATTATACATATCTATCAAGATTACAACAGTTTTATAAAATATATTATACCTTTATTTAAACATACATCACAGGACATCATAATGGAATATTCTCAGGTAATAATAGTTATAATACTTGTTGTGTCGTTTCATGCGTTTAGTATTGTTTAAATGATTGTTAATTAATTTAATCAAAATTTTGTACTCTTTGATTGCATTCATATTGGTGATGTTCTTCCTTTATGTATGTATATTATATAATCAAGAACTATGTGTTGACAATTAGGTAAATAGAATTTTTAATGATATATTATCATTTCTTAAACAGCTTTACAAGCAAAATTGAACGAAGAGAAGAGTGGTAGACAAAAAGCGGAGTTACTTGCACAAGAAAAGGAAAGGCAAACTTCTATGCTATCGGTGGACTATAGGCAAATCCAGCAACGTTTGCAGAAACTCGAGGGTGAACATAGACAAGAAATGGAAAAAGTTAAAGTACTTCAGGGTCAAGTTGAACAGGAACAACAAAAGCGAAATGTTCTTCAAACTGATTTGGCACAACAGTCCTCGGAAGCTGGAAGATTACGTGCTAGGGAACAACAGTTAATTGGCGAAGTAACGCAATTAAGAGAAGCCAAACGACAAATAGAGGAAGAATTACATCATTTGAAGACTCAAAGAAATGTTGATCAGTTACAGACTAAAGAATTACAAGAACAATTGGAAGCAGAAGCTTACTTCTCGGTAAATATATTTATCATTATTTTTCTTTTTTTTAAACACTAATAATATTGTTCGTTATTTTAACGAATGCGTTTATTTTTCTAGACCCTTTATAAAACACAAACTCAAGAATTGCGTGAGGAACTTGAAGAGAAAACAAGATCGCAACAAGAGTTGGAAGAAGAGCGTAGTTCTTTGGTTCATCAGCTACAACTTTCTTTAACCAGAGGAGATAGTGAAGCATTGGCAAGATCAATAGCCGAAGAAACTGTGGCGGATCTTGAAAAAGAACGTACCATGAAGGAATTGGAATATAAAGATGGGGTTGCTAAACATCATCAGGAATTGAATTCTAAAGAACAGGTTATAAATAGACTTAAAGATGGAGAAGCGGAATTAAAGAAATCTGTTGAACAATATATTAAAGAGAAAGAAGATTTGAGTAAACGAATGAAAGAACTTCAAGAACAACTTAGTAAAGCGCAATCTAATGCAGAGGAAATAGAAAAACTCAGTAGTAAATTAAAGAATGAGCAAGTGCTTAAACAACAAGCTGTCAACAAGTTGGCTGAAATCATGAATAGAAAAGATGTATCATCTACTGGAAAAAATAAGAACAAAGCATCTGCTACTGATCTGAGAAAGAAGGAAAAAGACTGTAGACGTTTTCAACAAGAACTTACTCAAGAACGTGAAAAATACGGACAATTGGCAGCTAAGTGGCAGAAGGATTTACAAGATTTACAAGTAAGATAATTTTTAATTTTTATGGAATGTGTATGATATATATTTTGGTGAGGTATATATTTTTATGAAATTTTAAAGAAATGTCCCTACCACGTAAATATTTTTAATTGAATATATTTTTAAATTGTTCCAGGCACAACTCGTGGAAGAAAATCAAGCAAAATTGAGGCTACAAATGGAGTTGGATTCGAAAGATTCGGAAATCGAAACGTTACAAATGAAAATAGCTAGCGTCAATTCAGAAACAGCAAGTGTATCTTCTGTAGAAAATGATGGAGAAGATTCCGTTTTATCTGAGCACGGTTCTATGAGATTAGAGGGCTGGTTAAACGTGCCAAACAAACAAAATATTAAGAGGCATGGTTGGAAGAAGCAATACGTGGTCGTTTCATCGAAAAAAATTATTTTTTATAATAGCGAAAACGACAAAATGAACGCCGATCCAGTTTTGATATTAGATTTGAGTAAAGTATTTCACGTTAGATCTGTCACGCAAGGTGATGTTATCCGCGCCAATGCCAAAGATATTCCTAGGATTTTTCAGGTAAATTTGATAATTTTTCATTTTTAAAACCATGTAACATCTAGTAATTAAAATAATTATCTTTTTGTATTATTATTATTATTTGTGCAGTTACTTTATGCTGGTGAAGGTGAAGCTAGAAGACCTGGGGACGAAGGTAATGCATTATCTGGAATAGAATTACCACAGCTTGCAGACAAACCTGGTACTCAACAATTGAAGGGTCACGAATTTGTTTCAATATCTTATCATATGCCAACTGCTTGTGAAGTTTGTTCTAAACAACTTTGGCATATGTTTCGTCCATCTCCAGCTTTGGAATGTCGAAGTAAGTTAAAAATAAAGAAAAATTAATCAATTGTTTTTAATGTAACATATATTCTATGTTATATATGTTTATAGGATGTCGTATAAAAGTTCATAAAGAACATTTGGAAAAGAAAGAAGATGCCATAGCTCCGTGTAAACTACATTACGATCCAAACAGTGCACGAGAATTGTTGGTCCTTGCAGGAAGTCCAGAGGAACAAAAATATTGGGTATCAAGATTATCCAGGCGTATACAAAAATGTGGTTATAAAGCTAATTCACATGTCGATGGCACAGGACAACGTGTCTCGCCAAGGTAGCGTAGCCGTGCAGCTCAACATAGCAAGGGACTAAATAGATCTCGTGTATTGTGGCATCGCATGATCGGGTTTAGAGAGGTTAGAGTCGTTTCATTATTTCCCCTTTTCTCTTCGTAAGCATCTGTCTTCTATATGTACTAAACATATGAAATAGAGTCAATATTTCTAAATGTCCAAGAATCACAGTGAAAAAATTAAATCTATTGTTTGGAGAGTATGTGAGGACAAGGAAAACCATCCAGGTTGGCTAATAACTGTGTTAGTTATGTTCAATGAAATAAATAGGAATCTTTTTTATAGCTTTCTTTTTTTTTTTTTATATACACTGCATGCTGGCATATGATACAAAACGCATTTATATTAAAAAAAAAAAAATATCTAAGATAATATTTAGATAGGAAATGGTGTTCAGATGTAATGTCCTTTTTTTGGCAATGAAGCATGATGATAAAAAGAATCATTTGAAATAAATATTCAACAAGATCATACGTTTTTTGTTTGAAAGCTTATTATCGCGTTATATAACGCCGTGGGCCAATAATAAATTTATTAATCTTTTCAATACATGTCACACGAATATAAATCTTACATTGCAATGTATTTAAACATTAAAAAATCCCATGGGTGATTATAGTCTGTGAGTAGTATTGAAAGGATTAATAATATGCACATATTTTTGGAAATTGCTGATACGCTTTTGGAGCTTTAAATATATCAGGCATTGATAGTTACTTTTCTGTTATTTGGGAATGCATTTTGATACTCGTCGTTGTCATCGTCGTATTTGTGCTGTTCAATTTGTAGATATTAATTGACGGGAAGATATATTTCGGTTTTCTCATTCATTAGATTCTTCTATCTTTTTTTTTTAGGGAATCGACAAGATCAACGTTAAAGCCATATTTATCGGTGCAACAACGCTCAGCAACATTGCCAGCAAATGCCAGTATGGGCAAGTGACCTTAGCTGGCATTGATAATAATTCTTCAATCGTCAGTGTACTTGATATTGTTATCATTTAGTCCTTTTTTTACTAAGGTTCTGTACTTTAGTAAAACCAGCGTCGCATCGGTTGATTTTTCACTTTATATACCCGATGATGATGATGATGATGAACGATAAACGATGAATGATGAATGATGAATGATGATCATGATTTATTAAGTTCATTATTCTGACATACATTTTCCAGAAGCCATGTGTTCCAGAGTCTACTACTACTATTACTACTACTACTATTGCTACTACTACTACTACTACTACTACTACTACTACACTGCTATTTCTACTACTACTACTACTACTACTTACTTGTAGTTTCATGTGTTTGTGTCGGAATTAGCGATCGAAATACATTGTTAACAAATATCATATTAGTTGGAAAAAAAGAAGGAACAACAACAACAACAGCAGCAACAACAACAACAACAACAATAACAACAAATTAATTAACGATCATTGCTATAAACCGGATATTTCGTTAATCGGTTATTATAGTAATGGAAGAAAATTCTAATTAAGTCCCAGAGCTGTATGGAAAAAACAGGGTTAATAGGATATACCAACAAGTGGAATCTTAACAAACAAACAAACAAACAAAAGATCCATTACTTTTCCCAAAAAAAATATTAATAAAAGTAATGAGAATGGAAATGGATGATAAGAAAGTAACGACAGTGGTAGAACTGTTATTTATAATAACAGATAACAACATGAATATATAATTCTTACAAATTATAGCAGGGGGAAATAAAAAAAGGAGAGAACAAATAACAGACAATCTGCGATAAAGAAATCAAAGTGATGTATTAACGAACGATTTATGCAGCCTTCTTCTTCTTCTTCTTCTTCTTCTTCTTCTTCTTCTTTTTTTTCTTTTTCTTCTTCTTCTTCTTCATCATCTTCTTTGGTATTAATTTGACTAAAAAAAAGAAATTAATTGTATTATTATGACAAATGACTTTTATCCATTTGTCAAAAGGATACTCGATTTGTTGAAACTTTAATTAATTGATTAGGCATATCGTATATTCATTTGTAGTTTGTATATGAATGCTTAATTCTAACGTTCTTTGTACATACATATTTTCTCAGCACCATATCCAAGGGATCAAAACGGTGAGGTGCTTATACATTTTATTTTACTTTTGTTTTTGTTTTTTATTTTTTATTTTTCTTTTTTTTTATTCTAAACGTAAGAGAATCAAGTTGGATATTCGAGCATTATTTGCTTGGAACATACTAATGAGTATATATATATTACAGGATTGATAGTATTATATTATTAAAAAGAAGAAAGTTTTTATATTTTTTCGAAAGTAAAAAATATTTAAATTCTTATTACATCGAATTATTAATAAATTAAATGAATGGGGGAATGAAATAAATAAAAGAAAAAAAAGCAAATAATTAAAAAAAAAAAAGAAAAAAAAAAAAGAAAGAAAAGGGTCTCCCGTAATGAAAGGACAAGTTTGTCGCGTTTGCTCTCGTAAGAATCACGAATCAACGATATAGGAAAAAAAATATAATAATAATAATAATAATAATAGCTGCCAAAGTTTTGTTTCTTTGTTTAATATTTTCTTCTTCTTCTTCTTCCTTTTTTTTCTTCTTTTTCTTTTTAAAGCGTAGTATGGACATTTTCTTTTCTTTACAAATGAAAGTAATGGAAAATTTTGTAAAACAATATTATGTAACAACCAACATTTAAATAAGGAAAAATAGAGAGAGTAAGAGTGAGAGATAGAGAAAATGAATTATCAAAATTAGCCACAAAGATAAGTGCTAAGAAAATAAATAAATAAATAAATAAATAGGTAAAAGAGTAAAAGTAAGTTTAAAAAAAATATAAATAAAGCAAAAAAAAAAATGCTAGCGAGAAAGAACGAGCTTCGTTGTACAGTAGATGTAATATTTACTAGTTACATATGTGACATACTATGAAAGTTTTTAAATATTAATTATATACGAGAGTGTTTTTGCGCGAGTAATTTTTGAAATTGAATTAAAAATAAAAGAAAAATAATAATAATAATAATAATAATAATAATGATAATAATAAATAATAATAATGATGCATAATTTTGGGAAAGAAAGATAGAATAACAAAAAAAAAGAGAAAAAGAAAGAGAGAAGAGAGAGAGAAGAGTAGAAAGAAAGAAAGAGAAAGAGAAGGCTTAGGATTCTATCGTGCGTGCCCTGCGTTAGAAAATAGAAGAGAAAAAAAAAATAATATGTGGCACCTGACGACAAAAATTAGTACATATTACATATATATTATATATATGTATATACAGTCAACCCTCCTATAACGCGGCACTCGCAGAACGCGATTTCCATATAACGCGGAGCTGAAATTGCGACAACCCTCCTATAACGCGGTAAGTGCGTACCGCGTTATATGGAAACCGCGATATAAGAAACTCAGGTTTTAGTATAAATCATATCATTCGTACCGCGTTATATGGAGACCTATAAATACAAAAGACAAGATAAATTATAAATTATTTTTATTGAATTGAAGTTTTCCAACAAAAACAAGACAAACTTTTGTAAAATTATGTAATCTTTCAACACTCATCCTTGCTGTCAGATATTAGTCGCCTAACTCGTCTTCTTTTAATGGGTAAAATGTCTTCCTCACTTGGTTCATAATTTTTTAGTTTAGTTTTTGTTTCATTTTTTTTAATCATTTTTCTTATATGAACTCTTCAATTCAATAAAAATAATTTATAATTTATCTTGTCTTTAGTATTTATTGGTCTCCATATAACACGGTACGAATGATGTGATTGGTACTAAAACCTGAGTTTCTTATAGCGCGGTTTCTATACAACGCGGTAGACGGTTTCCATAGAATGCGCTACAAATTAGCCTGGTTTGTAGGGTTAAATCCGAGTTTCTTATAGCGCGGTTTCCATATAACGCGGTACGCACTTACCGCGTTATAGGAAGGTTGACTGTATATAATAAAAAAATATTATACATATATATATACATACAGTAATCCCCCCTATAACGCGGTAGATTCGTTCCGCGTTATAGGAAAACGCGTTGTAGGAGTATTCTCGTATAACGCGCTCGTATGACTCCGTATAACGCGTTATGTACAAATGATTCACGTTTAACTTTTCTCGTTAAAGGGGGTTTAAATCGAATATTAAGAAAAAACTATGTTATGAACGAAATATGTATGTGCAAGACAATTGACACAATGTGCAGAGGTACACGAAATTATTTATAAACTGTTAACTGTCAAACTACAAATCATTATAAATTTCACAGTACAGAAATACGTGGGAAATCCCCGCGTTATATGGGGGAAAACACGCTTTATACGAGGGACTGAAATCGCGTAGTATGAAAATGCGTTATAAGAGTACCGCGTTATAAGGGGGATTACTGTATATATATAATAAAAAAAAAATATATAAAAAATGATAAGCGTACGAGTATTAACGCGTTGTCGCCGCTTGTGTTCTTACAAAAAAAAAAAAACCAACAACTACAACAAATTAATTAACAAAAAGATACTCTCTCACCGATGCATTCAAGGTTTACGTTATTTCGTGTAAAAATAATGATGAATGCACGATGATGATGATGATGATGATGATGATGTTGATGATGATGTTGATGATAGAAAAGAAAGAAAAAAATGAAACAAAAAATGGTGTGCTACTTTTATGCACTCTTCTCAGTTCTACCCCTTATCACCCTTTTTTTTTTATTAATTAATTAAATTATTTAATTAATTGTTTACACATACACACATACATACACACACCACACATACATATAAACATAAAGTAAAAAAAAATCCCTTTGAGAGAAAAAGTAATTGACACACACGGTGGTGTGTACTTCCACCTTCTTCCTATTTTCTATATGAATTTATAATTTGGAATAGAAAAATAAATCAAAAGGAAATAGAACAGAAAAGTGTAGTTCTTGAAATAAAAATAAAGAAAAGAAAAATCTTTGGAAAAAGATAACGACAATCACTTATTGGAAAAGAAGAAGCTAAAGGAACATATTGAAAAAAATATAAAAAACAAAATATACATGTACGTTTCTTTTCGTTGTATTTTACAAATAATTTTGCACACATTGTGAATTTGAATGAACGAAGAAAGAATCGAGAGAGTAAGAGTGAGAGAGAAAGAAAGAACGAAGAAATTTTTTTCAGCGGTAAAAAAAATAACATCACCATCAAAAAAAGAAAAAAAAAAAAGGAAACGAAGAAACTTTTACAACAACCCTGTGCCTTCTTCCCGCTTTCGGTCTCATAAACAATTTGAATTCTCAATCTCATTTTCGCGAGTTATGCGTGGTTTTTATTATTATGCGAACGAATAAGGGAGATAGGAAGGAATTAAAAATCAATTATTTTTGCGAAAATGTGACAAATGAATCAAACATAAATAAAAAGAGAAGAGAAGAGAAGAGAAGAAAAGAGAAACAAACAAACAAACAAATAAATAAATAAATAAATAAATAAAAGAAATGAAAAGAAAAAAAAAAAATATGAAAGAGAGAGAAAGAGAGAGAGAGAGAAAGATGCGGAAGAGAAACTTGTTACAGCATATTTTATTATTGTTTAGTTATTTACAATCTGTATATTATTAATTAATATTACGATTAAAAGTATTTTGTAGATAATACGCAAGTATGTGTTGTTGTTTTTAGACTTTATTTTCATATACGACTGTTAGTATTCTTTTACGTATGTATGTGTATGTGAGTGTGTGAGTGTGTGTGTGTGTGAGTAAGTGAATGTGTGTAAGTGAATATGTGTGAGTGAGTGTGTGTGTTTTATATGTCTCCCCTTTTTGCGGATGGATTCAAGTTCGAGGTCTTTTTATTTTTTATTTTTTTAATAATAATAATAATTATTATTATTATTTTTTGTAATTATTATAAATACCTTATATATGTATGTGTGTATATATATTACGGGTATCTCGTAAAGAAGGTATATGTGTGTGTGTGTGTGTCTGTGTGTGTTTGTTTTATATACGAACGTATGAATGATCAATGATCCTGAATTTTAAATGGGGGGGTTTCTTTCCCCCCATTGCATTATTCCCATCTTTTGCAAAACATTATTTTGCAAAAATGAAAAAAGAAATCCTTTAAATGTCCCTCGTATATCATCACTTGCTTATTTTTTTTCTTCACCTCCCCCTCTCTCCACCCCTCATTTCTAAAATTCAATCGTGTAGTACGTATCATATACTTCATCTACACGCGCGTACGAAGGGGGACGTATTTTAGAAGATATTATTTTTAATTGTTTAATTTTTAATTATTAATGTTTTTCCTTTCTCTACGCGTACTAAAGCTCGATATTTTGAGAGATTCGTATTTATTTGAATATTTTCCCGAAGCAGTATCTGTTCGGTAGATGATAATGATATGATAATGATAATAATGATGATGATGAATGCATACAAAAAAAAGAAATATGTATATATTAGGTGTACAAATAAATTTCCGCCGTTCTTATTAAAAAATTAAGCATTTGATGGTTTTAAATGATGTAAAATTGCTTGCTGAGTTACTCCTAATATAAGTGCCTGTTTTTTTTTGCGTTTGGCACGAATTTTCAACCAATAATATTTCTAATTCTGTGTATTCGTACACTTTCAGCCTTCCGTTACGTATTTTATCTTCGACGTCACAGTCTCTGTTCTTGAACTATAAAAACCATTCATGAAAACTTCTCTAACTTAAAAAAGCCTCGACATATGCCTCTACAAGCAAATCGATGCTCATCAGATGCAGATTTCTTTAAATTAAATAATTTAATCAAAAGTTCTCGCAAATGGAGCTTATTCAGCTTAAAACTCAACATTTTCGAACGAAAAGAAATATCTGTTATCGATACAAAATTATTAATATACCAAGATTATGTTGTCGAGAGATGTCAAACCTTACAATATGACATTTAACATCAGTCAATTTTAACCATAAGTTAAATATAAAGTCATATTTTGTTAGACGGCGGAAACTTATTTGTACACCTAATAAAAAAATATAAAAATTTAATAATACGTAAATGTGCATAAGAACAATCGTTCTGACGTTTTACGGTGACGTTTAATAACGTGAGACCACGTGTCTTCGAATAATTAATAAAACAATGCTTCGTATTGCTTAATTAGTCTGTCATCGAGAGTTTTATTACCGGAGGCCTAATTTTAGCGTTTAATTAAAACGTTTCTTTTAGTTTTCAATTTAACCCTTTGGACTATAATTGTTTTCCTAGTTTCTTTTTGGCCAATACTCTGATTGAATTTTTGTAGTTTTGATATCCACATGTGTTAAGTATGATAAAATAATTGTTTACAGTTATTTAAAGTTTAATATCATATTAACACGTTGACTGTCATGTTGGTCATATCTGATGGGAGCATTTGAACTACTTTAATTGTAAAAAGTTGAATGAAAATTTACAGTTCAGTGCATTTAAAACATTATTTTCAATTATAATATACTTTGGAATAAAAAGATGCATCATTGAACGATTAAACATTTTTATTGGAATCACCGATAAATAAAAGATTTATTTATACCAAATTTTAAATCATAAAATACTATGACGTCGTTCTGAGGAATACAAGTGAACTTTGTATGGTAGTCGAAGTGTTAACAAATGATTGATTTTTATAAACGTAAACATAACTTCAAAGCATTGTTTTAAAATAAAACTATTCCCCATTAATTTGTTTTATTAATTATACGAAGTATGTCATGTCAAAGGTGATTTAAAACACATATTCATCCGGATGAGGAAAATACGTCATTTCCCAAACAATCATCACCAATAGTCAAATAAACAAAAATTCGTTATTTGTACATTACACAAAATAATTCATTCTTGTTAATTTTTTAATTCTAAATAAATTCAATTCTAATTTTTTTTATACCAAACACAGATAATTCCAATAAAGAACTGATTCTTTTTTTTTGGCGGTGGAAAAAATTACTGGTCGAATATGTGTCAAAAGAGTTTGAGAAAAATAGTTTTGTCACCCCAGAGGTGACTTCATCATAGAGCAAAGGGTATAATTAATTAATTAATGATTGTTAATTGTTTCATAGGGAAACTTGAACATGTGGCATCCACAATGAATGATTATTTTTCATTCATTATCATCGAGATAAATGGACAATGATAATTATAATAAATAAACGAATGTTAAACGTTACGAGGTTGACTCTTTGGAATAATAATAATAATAATGATGATGACGATGATGATGCACCCACCATTCATCAAAAGTGGTGCGCATTTAGCACTTTTCTTCTTCTTCTTCTTTTTTTTTTTCTTTTTTCTTTTTTTAAATACGAATAAGAAATATTTAACTCTTCTTATTTTTTAAAACGTATAGTCAACTATTTATCACTAACAGGATGGATACATTCGTTTAAAATTGTCATTTAATTGTAAGTATTGGGATAGGGGAGGGCGTTATATGAGCGAAAAAGGGAGAAAGGGGGGTAGGAAGATATACTGTATATAATTTCGCATGAATTCGTAGGGTGATATGCAAATTGATCGACGATTTTGTGTGTATCTAATATCAACGTAAAAGAAGAAAATTCCGCTACAAATTAATTTAATATTCCCCCCCAATCCCATTAAATGCGACACAATAAAAAAAAAACAAATTATTTCTCCAACATAAATTTAATACCAATTCATAAAAAAAAAGAAAAAAAAAATATGGCAAATAAGAAATTTTTTTTACTATTTTTTCTTTTCGTAGTTGATATGCAACCTATACTTGTAATTACCGTCATTGTTAATAATAATAATTACAGTAATATTTAAATAAAATAAAATAAGAATATTAGGATCTCGAATAAGTTCTCGGGGTTTTTGAAAAAATGGCATTAACAGTACTCCGTGCATGTAATTCTCGAATGGGTAATGCATCAGCAAGGAAGTACTCTATCTAATTTTCAATTTCACATCAATGAATGGTATTTCACTATAGCGTCAACCACGTGTGTTTGTTTATTAGCTTCTGAAAATGTCTATTTTGGCAAATAAAGTATTTTTGCGGGGGAATTTTATTGCACTACTTTATTCAAAAGAAACTTGCAGCAGAAGCAGACAGAATTCTTGTTGAGATTTACAGCAACGATGCTTCTGTCAGATACGACATGCGAAGACTGTTTTAGATGCTTCAAAATGCTTCAAAAATAATGATTTTGAAGTTGAAGTTAAAGAATGTTTAACGCATCTACAAAGTTTCAAGACGAAGAATTAGAAGAATTGCTTGATTAGGACATTACAAGTGGATGCGTCAACAGTGTCAAAACGTTTAAAAGCATTAGGGTTGGGTCAGGGTTGCGTCAAGTGAAAAAAGGCGAGAACTTATTCAAGGATCTAATACATTTGTTGAATAGTACAAAACAATTGTGAATATATTTCAAGAGATACCCCCATTAAAAATATTGAATCTGTTATAACAAATATTCATGAATAAGGTTTACCTGAATCTACTAAAATATCAAACAAAAATAATATTAGGACCTCGAATAAGTTCTCGGGGTTTCTTGAAGAATGACATTAACAGTACTCCGTGCATGAAATTCTCGAATGGGTAATGCATCGTCAAGTAAGTACTCTGTGCAACCTTCAATTTAAGTCTATGGTATTTCACTGTAGTGTCAACCACGTGTTTGTTTATTGCTTCTGAAAATGTCTATTTTTGTGCCAAATAAAGTGTTTTTGCGGGGGAATTATATTGCGATACTTTACTCAACAGAAACTTGCAGCAGATGCAGATAGAATTCTTGTTGAGATTTACAGCAATGATGCTTCTGTTGGATACGATATGCAAAGATTGTTTTTGATGCTTCAAAATGCTTCAAAAATAATGATTTTGAAGTTGAAGTTAAAGAATGTTTAACGCATCTACAAAGTTTCAAGACGAAGAATTAGAGGAATTGCTTGATTAGGACATTACAAGTGGATGCGTCAACAGTTTCAAAACGTTTAAAAGCGTTAGGGTTGCGTCAGGGTTGCGCTAAGTGAAAAAAAGATGAGAACTTATTCAAGGACCTAATAAATACAAGAAAAAGAGAGAGAGAGAGAGAGAGAAATATAATACAATTGTTGGAAGACATGGAAAAAAAAAGAAAATTAAACGAAAGTATAAATAATCAAAACTTATTTA
>JACGTP010000410.1:0-35912 GCA_023678845.1 Mischocyttarus mexicanus
GAAATCATATATAACGTGTATAACCATTTCCACCATAAACTTATCTAAGCGCATAATTTTACTATAAATTTTCTTTCCTACGACTTTGTAACTTTCCTTCTCTATCCTACTCAACATTTGTATCGAATCGTTCGGTTTCTTGCTCGCTCGTTCGCGAACGAACGAACGAAGGAAGGAAGGAAAGAAGGAAAGGTGTAATCAAATTTACAGCATTGATTTAATACCATCCGTATTATAAAAGTTGTCGATAAATTCCATCAAGATTTCGATAATCCGATTGATTTTTAATATTCAGCAAGTTTCCATGAAAGGTGAAAAATAAATTATACAAAAATATAGAGAGAAAGAGAGAGAAAGAGAAAAATATTGTAGAGGGAAAAGAGATAAATAATTCAAAGTGTCGCGAAAAGTTTTTTTTTCCACCGAGTTTCATGAAATCACTACCCAGCCATTTTTGCATAGTACGACGACGTAGAAAAAGAACATCCCCCTCGAGCGTTGTAGGTTTCCGCATCAACCCCTTGAGAAAGAAAAACGAATTTTTCTTCTTCTTCTTCTGCTTCTTCTTCTCTCTCTCTCTCTCTGTTTCTCTCTTTTTCACCCCAACCCCTCTGTTGCTTCAAGGAATCTTGTAATCCAAAATTCCTGAAGCGATCGTAAACGGCAAGTAATAGAGCTTTACGAATTGTTTCGAGCTCCCTTTTCGCGATACCACACGCTTTACTCGTATGGCGGTACAGTGCACACGTTTCTCTTCCTTTCCATGAAAATTCCTCATTTGTTTTCTTTCCCCCACCCGATCTCTCTCGCTGGTATCATCTACCCTAAAAACCTACCTACACTGGGTTTTACGTCTCCAGAAAATAAAAATTGCGAGGAGTCCGGGAAAAGTTAACTCACCAAAAGAGAAGAATCTTACTAACAAACTACATTCTTTCTCTATTTTCTTATTCTCCTCTTTCTCGAGCTAAATTACTTTATCATAATATTCTCGATTCTCTACGCTACCATTCTCGACGTTATCGCAATTCCTAGTGAGAAGTTAGTTACGTGTTATTCGTGTTCTTGTTCGAATGAAATGCGAATAAAAATTTTTATCTATTTATATATATATGTGATTGATATTTATTTGATCTAATATTTTGAATAAAATATCAGCACATACGTTATATATCCAATCTTACATATATTATATATATATATATTGAAAAAAATAAATATAAATTCCTATCTATCATATTACCCTCCTCGAATATATAAAATTCTAAAATGTGTGTGCGTGTGTGTGTGCTCGAATAAGTAATGGGTGTAATATATTTCTTCTCGAGTTAAATTTACTGAGAAATAAATTTCTGAGCAAAAGGATGAGACTGCTAATAAGTATAAGAACGTTTAATTTATTTTTGTCTTCTCTTCGAATGCGACACGAGCTTTCAGAGCAGAATATTTTATAAAAATTGTATTTCTAGATAAGAAATAGATGAGACACGTAGGAAATGAAACATCGATTTTCTATCTGATGAGAGAGAAAGAGAAAATACAAGATGGGATTATGTAACGAGCGATTAATTACAGTAGAATAAAGAAGAGTTCGATAGAGAGTCACGTATACTTCGTAACAAATGAATGGTAATGCTTGGACACGCGAACAGAACTAGCATTAATTCGGTAACTGTCGTAGCTAGTAGAAAAAAGGTTTAGACGTGACACGAAAGTCCAATAAGGATCCTCTCACCTGAATGACAGTGGCCAGAGGGCTTTTGTTGGTCGGATAGTCGAGGCTGTCCCTGTGTGCCCAGGCCAACGGTTCGTAGGTACTGTGATTGGCCTGAAAAATGGTCCAGTCACCGCCAGGAAGTGGTCCCCAGGCTGTTTCTCCGGATCTGGTTAATCGTAGAATGGGAGATGCCGCGTTCAACTGGGCGTCCTGTGTTACAAGTGAAAAACTGATTTCATTTTGTGTTACGTTTCAAAGGTAAACCAACTCATTTCCTTTAACATTTCTTCTTGACAGTTATCGTATAGAGAAAATCAACTACGTTTCTGGTATCTGTCTGTCTGTCTCTCATTCTGTTTGTTTTCACGTTTACGTATAATATGAGATTTTATTGCAATTCTGTTACGTAAAAGGATAAGTCACGAGTAGATGATGGAAACGGAAATATGAGGAATAAAGATATTTCAACTTTGAGTTAAATTAGTTGGCCGAATAAATCCCTGATACAATAACGTTTACGATTCGAGGTATTATGAGCCCCGTAAATGTAACGAGAAAGAGAGAGAAAGAGAGAGAAATAGAGAAAAATAGAGAGAACAAAAAAGTTTCATAATGAGAAAAACTTAATGCAGGTATGTAGGTATTCTAACCTTTATTATACTTTCTAGCGCAGTGATGCGAATTAAAGAGGAACGTAATAATACCTAAATGCATCCACATAGCATAAATAGCATATATGCGTAATTAATTATCGCGTTTTTCATTTAATTGCAAACGACGACGACCACTGTGCGATTTTTGTTCTACTTCTCTTCTAGTACGCGTTAAATTCGCCTAATTCGTTATTTTTATCGTTGCTTAATCTTCGTAGAAACGAACCTGCTTGGTCCAAACTAGCTTAGCAAAACTACTAAAAATCACTCGTCAGTTGTGACGTAACATTATTATTATTATTATTATTTTTCTTTTTTTTTATTCGTTGTAATAGCGATATAAATTTGTAAAAAGGGAACGATAAAGTGGAGTATCGCTTGAAGATTATTACCGTTGTCGGTGTTACACGGAAAGCATGAAAATTTATTCGTCGCAGTAACGTCCTTTTCCCACGAATCGCTTAACGCTATTTTTCCTATTGCCGCGAGAACGTATTATGCTTTGGTGGTTGTACAATACTAGTAGTATTAGTAGTAGTATTAGTAATAGTAGTAGTAGTAAGAAGTAAGTAGAAAGAGGATAGGTACTGCGAGTCGGTTAGAAGGTAACAACGTCTTTTATTATTCTACTTTACGAGAATTTCTCTTCGTTCTCACTCTTACTCTTGCTCACAGTGCAGTCTCATAAGTTTTCTACGAAATAAAGTCGGTCGTTTCGTCACGACACGACGAGATTGCCACTTAAAGTTTTCTGTGATCGGAGTTTTCAGCCCTCGTGACGTGATCTCTATTTTTTTTTCTTTTCCTTTTCTCTCTTTTTTTCCACCTTCTTCTTCTTCTTCTTCTTCTACTACTACTACTACTACTACTGCTACTTCAATTTCTACTCTTCTTCTTCAATTTGTTTTTCATCCTCGTCTTCATACTTAGACCTTCGAGACTCGATCTTGTAGTCTCGTATACGAAATGCATATACGAAAAATAGAATAAATTTTGTTTTTTCTTTAATATCTTTTTTTTTAATTTTTTTTTTATTCGGGAGAGAATTTTTGGAAAGATTGTCCGCGTCCTGAGTTTCGGATAGGAAATTATAGAAGAAATCGAATATTATAACGAAATTATTAATCGGATAACTAACCTTTAGTCGAAGATTCGTATGTATGAAGAGAGGAAAACCCTTGAGTTGGGCACCAACGAGACTCTCTTCTCCAGGAGGAGCAAAGCCCACGATTCCTACCGAGTATTCTCTACAATACTTGTCCAATAGTTCTCGATTCCACTTGTCCATTTGCAGGTACTTGTTCAGGTTCTCGAATATTAGAACGCCATAACGACCCTTGTCGAGATTCGTCAATACCGGCAGGGACTTGCCGGCCACCTCTACTTTGTACCTGTAATCATACAATTAATTTAACTTCTAATCAAACCTCTACATGGTAATCATAGTTTACTAAAGTCAATTTAAATTACATTTCTCGACACTCTATTGTATCTAGGTACATAATTCATCGATACAAGAAAGTTACCATTAGAATCAATTAGACATTTATTTTTAATAAAAACACTAATATTTATCTGAAAATTTTGGCGAGTTGTAGCAATCAAAAGATATATTTACCTATATTATTTATTTTCTAAACAATTCTATAATATTTCATAAATAATTGCACATACTTGGCGAACTTTTCATTATAAATACGTAAATTTTTCACTGATTTCTTTTGCTATAGGAATGTTCAAACGAAACGATCGAGCCAGTGCAGGTAGTTAACTCGCTTTTTCGTTAGAAATAAATTTCCCCGATTTCCGTACCAAACGATACTTTATTCCCCAACTTTTCTCCCATACTTTTCACCTACCCCACTACTCCGTATCGCCAAATTCCCACCACTCTCACCACCACCACCCTACCTTATAAATATATAACCACAAATATTTGTATGCGCGGATATCGCAATGGCCATTCGCTGATACGCGTTTTTGAAAATTTCACTTCCTTTACCTACCGGATGTTTAAAACGACTCTTGGTAATAAATACAAGAAAAATCGAATATCGATAGAGATAGAAAGAGAGAGAAAGGGGGTGCGGGTAACCAAGGAAGGACGAGAGATACTGCCGCTTATTGTTAAACGATAAAGCAACGTTCGGTTGCTGCATCGAAATAGCATTTTGTAAAGAGTCTGCCACCCAGAGGTTGGGAGATTGAGTTTAGGGGTTAGAAAATAATTTTCTAGAAAAGGAAATCTGATTAAAAATCCTTCAAATTATGTTCGTTACGACGAGAAATATGTTTTGTTCTCTGCATCCTTTGTCGCGATATCGGAATAAAAAAGAAAAAAGAAGAAAAGAGAGAGAGTGGGAGAGAAACTAGATTAGTTATGGCACTATCGAACTATCGTAATCGAGTTTGTCGCGTGTTTCGAAAGTTGGTCGAAAAAGAAAAAAAGAAAAATAAAATAGAGGAGAGAAATTTAATACTTCATCCAAGTGCCAAATTGAGGAATGGACTGAAAATGACTGAAAGACTAAAAAGTGTATTGAGGTATTGGGAATTTTCGTTGTCTTTCACTTCGGGAAAGAGAAAAAAAATGGAAACTATGCAGAATCTCGTGTAGTTTTAAAGTTCTGATAGATGACACCGGTATCTTCTTTACTCTTACATGCACCACGTCAACGATAAAATCATTTTATCGTGTGAATAAACTCGATGTGTGCGATGGATTTCTCTCGTACATATCCCAGTTATCGTCTGTCGTAAATAGAGACGTTTCGATTTCAAATTTATTGGAAATTCAGATGGTTTCGTATGATGGTGGTAAAGGTGAAGGTGATGAAAATGGTAGGGCCATGATTTGAACAGGGTGGGAGAAAAATTTTAGAAAAAAAAATACGAGAGATTAGAGGAAGAGAAGGCAAAATTCATGATCTTGGTAGAGAAAAGTAATTCAGATGATTCGTATGACAGTGTATTAGTGAAGATGATGGTTACATGTATGGGGCTGGGGGAAATTTAAGGAAGAACAAAAGAGGAAAAGAAGAGGGAACATTGGTTTTGGTAGAAAGAAAAAACATAAAATATTACTTCCTTATCGGAGGGAGGAGGAAGAGGCGATAAGCTCCGAGGAATTTCAGTTCCTCTCATAGCTTCTTTTTTTATTTTAACGACTGTGTCTTGAAAAGCGCCATTAAATCCATCCCCCTTTTTCTTCTTTTTCTTCTTCTTATACGGATCGCGACGATGAGAATGAGGAGAAGATGAAGAAGATGAAAATAAAGAAGTAAAAATAGAAGAAAATGCTCATTTAAATCTCTGCATATTATCGTGCTTTATTCGCGACAATGAATGCAGCATCAACGAAACTTCCAGGAAAAATTCCTAAATCTCTGCACTTCATTTCTGAAACAATATCGTTTTTCGTATATGACGAGTTGTATGTATTGAATTTTTCTCATATTTTCTAATATTCCTTCTATAAAAAATGAAAGAAAAATATATAAGGGAAGAAAAGAAAAATAAATAGACCAATTTCTTTCGAATCGAACGTGGTTACGAGTTATCAAATTCCAATTGCCGATCTTTTATCGTTTCTAATATTTACTTCGTCTTCTATCACCCTTTTTTACATTTTCTTTTTTTCTCGATTACGTGCGATTTGTATTTGTGCGTACGTGTGTGTATCGAGAATTTCTTCGATCCTCTTTTCATTCTCACGGGAGTTCATAAATTTAACTTTTCTCGCGCGGAATTTAATGCACGTTCGTATCGAACTCCGGTGATTTTACTTTGATTGGTACTCAACGAATCGTGCAATTATTTTACGACGCACGACGATTGATATAGCGAAATCTAACGTGCCGGTAATGTAAAATAATAAAAAAAGAAAGAAAACCTGTAAACGATCGTAAATTTTAAAGAAGAACGTGCCAATTACACGCGGTACTTTAACGAACTCGAGAATTCGCGCGTCGATTAATTATCTCGCGAAAAAATACACGTCGAGATTTAGAAAATCGATCGATCAAAACAAAAAAAAGAATTTTTCTTCTTGCCAGTCGAGCGAGTGTTTTAAAAACGAATATTTCATTCCTCGGCAGGGAAAAATCAATTCCTTGCTTGCTTCGAAACGAATGCTGATTTTCAAAACATTTTTATAATTAGTAATTCGAATAATATTACTAGTTTTCCCTTTAGAACGTTAAAGTCAAGCAATGTGGACACGGTTAATAAAATAGATGAGTGACTCTTTTTCGAAAAAAGAAAAACCGTGTGTTGTTGACCCCAGATAAACGGTAAAAAATACGTGACCTTATTTTGTAGTATTGGTTATGTGGATAGATGTCAGAAGGTGTTCGTAGAGGAATAACTCGAACTTGTAAAAGGGGGAAAGTAAAAAAGACAAAAATTAAAATATTACATAATAAAACATAAACGCGAATAAACAATATTGCGTTTAAAAACACACAAACCATTTATTTTGTTCTACATTCTAATATATATATACTCGTATATACTTTAATATTAATTAATAAAAATACCCGAGGAACAAATAGAAAATGACTACGAAATTTCCTACCTATAGTTATTTCTCTTCTTTTCTCGTTCAATTTATTTTGTTCTTTTTATTTTCTCAAAAGGGAATAAATTGTTTATACGCTTATAAAGTAGCATAAAGCTTAAAAGCGGTGTTTGTCCGTTGGTTGTTGTAATGGCTTCATAACGACACGAACCGTTATTGGATTTTCTGTAATTTGCTTTATTTTCGCGTTAACGGCCCTCCAACGAGGAGTAGCATGCATCCGAGCGTGGTTTACGGCGAAGTAGTGTCTTCCACGTTGTTGCAAGTACCAACCTACCTACCTACCAACCTTCCTACAAACCATGTACCTTCACCGACCGGCACAACAAACCAGGACAGAAAATTGTAGTTGTAACTGATGAAGTAATCGATTCGATAATTGGTAACCACCCATTAACGACGAGTCGGCAATTTACGTAGCTAACGAACTGTCATAACGAACTACCGTGTTCCTTCTTTTATTTCCTGATAACAATTGCCCGAATCGTTTCGTATGCACGTGCATGTGCTACATACGTACGTATGTATGTGTGTACGTGTGTACGTATGTACACTCTTATTCGTTTTTTTCATTTATCTGTTATCTCATAGACGAGATAACTAAAAAGATATCGTATAATCTTGATTATGCAATCAATTCTATATCGAGTAGTACTATGTATATAATATATCCGAAGATTATATATCGGATGAAATTAAATCGATTATAAGATAAAGCTTCTATCGATCTAAACAAATCAGATAGATGTTAGCTTTTCCATTAAGTTTTTTTATTTATTTTGCGATATGTGGTTAGTAAGAAGAAACGATCGAAAAAAAAAAGAAGAGAAAAGAAGAGAAAGGGTATCGATTAATCGTTTATTATCGTAGAGATTTATCGAACAGGAAGGTTATTACTCGGATCGCTTCGACAAGGTCAAATGGAAGCTCATACCACGCTCGAGTAATCTCGAATGAAAGTTAGATTGAGGAATAATTCTTAAAGGAGCATCTCAACCGACAGAGAAAGAAACTTTGTAAACACAAGTTTAATGAACTTAGAAGCCACGCTTAGACCCGTCCAACCAATGGAAATATTATTACGAAAGAAAAAGAAGAAGAAAAAGAAAATAAAAGTAAAAGAGAGAAAGAGAGTGTTTAAGATGAAAAGAGAGAAATGGGTGTATCTTTCCCGAGAGTTTTTTTTTTTTTTATATCCCCGCTAATCCGCTTGTCCTCGTTTTAATGATTAAATGTTTCGAGAAAGTTACATCGAGGTTTAAAACGAACAAAATTATCCCGAGAAAGACATAGTCTTCATTTTTAAGATACAATCTCGTAGATATTTTTTCCTCTTCTTTTTATATCTTTTATATATATCTTTTCTTTCTACAATTTCATTACTTCTGAAACTTCCTCAGTGTCGTAATTATTGCTGATAATCCAATAGAGAATATTGCTATCTCAAATATATTTTAAGATTAAACGAGGAAGAATTAAATCGTATTAAACGTCATGTTTGGAATACGAATGAAAATCCTTTTTACAAAATTATTCTAATAATAATAATTTGTTTCGTAAAATGAAGAAAATGAGAAAAGATGAGAGTGAAGAGAGAGAGAGAAAATATAAGATTCGTAATGGAATGTTTTGTTAATGTTCGTAAGAATTCTCTGAGTTTGATATTAAGATACTTTTGGTTGGTGTTTTTTGAGAAAACCTTGGATATTTTTTGTCGTATCTTTTATCAATGGCAACAACCAGGAGTATATATTTATTGTTAGATGAAAATGTAAAGACGTCAAGTAAAAATGGTAAAGATGTATGTACATAATACCGGAGATTCCTTTAAGAAGATCATTGATGAGAAAAGTGGGACATCCACCTGCTATCTATCCATATGTATAGCCTTTGACGTTACACGCTAAGCAAACACGACAATACACTTTCTCCTCGGGGTTCTTTTTTTCAGAAGATATTTATATGATGTTACGCAGGGATAAGGTAAAGGTATTAGCTTCTATGAAATATATGTAAGGTGTCTCTATTTGGAAAGATCTTAAAGTTGGCTTCGTAAAAGAAAATATTTATTATCGTATGCCCATTTTTTCTCAAATTCCCAGGAGTCTTTGAGAGTTAAAGAATCGAAAGGAAAGGAGACAGAACGTGTACATAAATACAATAGAAAGAGAGAAAAAGAGAAAAAGAGAAAAATAAAGTCGCAATCTCGAGAAGCAATGGTACCTCCGGGGTGAAATAATTTAGCAATGGGGGTGGCGTGTATCTGTATGTGTGAGTGTGTGTGTATGTTCTCGCCAAAAGAAGTCCTTTACTAAACTCGTAAATTTCGTCCGGATGTGTGACATGCCAACTCCCGTTTCGTCCCGTTTCACATGAGAAAAATCAGCGCGTTGTTAGGATAAAAAAAAAGATATGGAAAAGAGAGGGGACGAAATAAAAGCAAATGAAAAAAGAAAAAAAAAAACAGAACAAGCTGCAAAATTTTAGAAAGGTTTCACGATTTGGCAGTCACGAGTTATACGACTCCCTTCCTTCCCTCTACATCCGGCGACTCGAGTGAATTTATTTGAAAGAGTTACTTTTGAGTGTGTGTGCGTTGTGTGCTAAAAGGTAAATAAAAGCTCTTTTTTTTTTATTTATTTTAAATAAAATGAGAGAATTAAAGAGAAGATCGAGAGAAAATGATGGGGAGAATTGATTTGTTGAAATGAATTTTTCTTTCTCTTGGCAACTCTGATGAAAAATTTTCTTTCTCCCTCTTCTCCGTTCTATAATCTTTTCGCGTTCTCTTACGAAGATTACAAATGTAAAGTATAAAAATGATATTTTTTTTTACGGTATATGTCAAGGGGAAAAAAGTACACTTCCTCTTTCAACAAAATGTGGTTACTAACTGAGATGAAACAGACGGGCGAGTGCTATATAGAATTAAAAAGAAATATATAAAGAATGGAGAGAGAAAGGAAAAGATATTTTTTAGAAAAATAAAAAAATTAAATAAAACAAGAAGAAGAAGAAGAAGAAGATTCTCTGTACGCTTCGTATGGAACGCGGATACTTCGGGGAGAAAAGCTGGAATTTATATTAAATACGAGTAGACGATAAAAACGAAAGCTTTTACGACGAAGGCGACGACGAGGAGGACGACGACGAGGACAAGGACGACGACTATACCTGGTACTTCGAATATGAGAAAAATATTTTCACGACGTACTTTATGTATTTGTTCAATTTTATTTATTTCCTTCCGGAGTACTTTTCGTTTGGTTTTTTTCTCGTCACGGTTAAATTGACTTTTATTTTTTAAATATCGACTCAAATTTGCGTATATCTCCCATCACACGGAGTCAACATTTTTTTGAATACTTCAAGAAAAACCTTTAACGAACATAGGAATTTGTTTTCCTAATCCAAAGAAGAAGGTAATTGATTATTATTATATTATCGAACGTTTTTCTTTACATATTTCTCTCAAATCTCGAATTTCTATTTTTTTCAAAGCTCCAGTTCCAACTATAAGAACATTTCAGTATTTTCTTCAAGTGTTTGCAGACCAGATTCGACCTTCAACAATGTCCAGAGGCAAAATTTATGGGAGAAAAGGTAAAGAAGAAAGAGAGGGATGATTTCCTACGTGATTCTTGATGGGTGTTATGACAACGCGCACCGTTGTTCCTTTCCACGTTGGTAAAGTTTTCTTCGAAAATAAAAGACTGAAGAGAAAGAGCTATGCGCATCGAGTTTTCATTGAGGAAGATTTACCTCAGTCACTACTCGCAGTTAGCATTGCAAAATATTGAATTAACCGTGTCGGTACGTGCTGTAAGAGAGAGAGAAAAAGAAAAAGAGAGATGGGAAAACCTCTTCTGAATCTTTCATCTCGCCGGTACGATGTTTTTGTTCTTCCCAGCGAATCGAGTTCTCTTGTCTTCCTTATTCCGATAAAATATCTTCCTTGTAATTCGAAACCTTAAAACACTTCCTATTCTCTTATTTTTATATTATTATTATTATTATTATTTAATTTATCGTTTTTCATTTCTTTTTTCAATGCTTTTCGTAACAGAATTTCACGCAAACGACAAACGTTTAATTTATAAGAATAGGTAATAATAATAATTATCGAGGAAATGATAAAAATATCGATTAAACGATATAGATTAAAATCACGCTTCGGATAACAATCGTAAATCATTAAGCGTGATATTAACTCGAAACAATTCGATACCTACGCTTGGCTCGTAATTTTGCCCAATTCATGGGTCCATATGCCATTTGCGGCTACGATATTCTGACCAATGTATGCAACAACGTCGAAACGGGAGCAATATTCGCAAGAAGCATTTGCTGGCACGCTTGATGATGACTATTTCTTGTTACTCTCCTACCCTCGCGCCACACACACAAATTACATCGAATGATCGAGCGTTAAACTAGTTTGTAGCTTGTTGTTGTCGTCGTAAGATCAAATGCGAAGGGTAATGCTTAGATGCAAAATAATCGACATCTTAATATATATATTATTTATATTGAAAATAATTAAATACAGACACATAAGAAACTCGTTAGAGAGAGAGAGTGAGTCACAATTTCGTTCTTGATTAACACTTTTATAAGTTTGCTCATAGCACAACGGCCATCGGATAGCTCTAAGTTCGATAATGGAAGCACACCACGCTGCAGAATCCAGTAATTACTTTCAATGGAAGTTTCTCAGTAATATCGAAGTGCGCTGGGCGTAAGAATTCGCCTTCGAAGTAGAAGGAATACTTAGAGAAAGCGAAACACGAGGAAGAAAAGAAAGAGAGAAAGGAGAATGAGTTGGATGCATCGCGTAATCCTATCACTATAATCGCAAGTTTTCCTAATAGCGTTGCTTGCCGATCTAAGATAACAGGAAATGCGAAAGGTACACTCAAGCCACGACTCTTTCACGAGCATGGCGTTTCTGCTATCTCTTCTCTGCCATTGTCATTTCCCTCTTCTTTATTTCCCTTCCTTTTCCTCCTTCCCCTTCTCAACCACCACCACCACCACCTCCTCTTCTTTCTCCTACTTCTCTTGGTATTCTTTTATCTTGCTTTCCTTTTCTTTAGCTTGCATCAAGAAAGAAAAAGGAAAGAAACTAAAAGCAGGAAGCGAAGAAAAGGAAACTCTCCTTGTCTTATTTCCTCCCTACCTTCCCTTTTCTTTTTTTTTTCCTTTCTATCTTTCTTAGACCTTTATCCTCTTTCACTCCTCTTCGTCTACTCTTCATCCTTCACCCTTAACCCCACACCCCTATACAACTAAAACTCCTTTCCTTAGCCCATGTTCGTCGACAAAGAAAACCATACAACCATCATCCATCGGTGAGGAGTGTGTGTTGTCGCGGAATACGAGGTGGGCAAACACGATTTACTCTCTGGGCACTTAGAAAAGGACTTATCATCTTGGCAACGTTCTCTTTTGCGAAAGAAATGGAATAGAAAAAGGAAAATGTATAAAAAAAAAAGGTAGAAAGGAAAGAGAACCCGGCCAAACGAGAAAAGTCTTGGACGGGTTGTGGAGAAAGATTTGCTGGACGGTTCCCTCCTGTTTCTTCTTCTTTGATTTTCCTTATTTCCAAGTGGGATGATGCAAGTAAGAGACTAAGAAGATAAAACAACTTTTCTTTATTCTACAGAAGGAAAAAAAAGAAAAGAATTCAACGATGTTTTCAAGGCGTTCTTCTACTCGTCACCTGTTTCATTCGCGAATCTCTTCTTTTTCGAAGAAAACAAATAAATAAATCAAATCAAATTACATACTATCGAATTTTAATTCAAAATCATAATATCCATTTGATCGGAAGTTAAATTTTTATTTTTCATCCCATTTCCGTCCAATCTCGGATTCCAAATCACGCGATTAAATTTGCGAGAGGAAGTAGATATATATATATATATATATATTTTATTCGACGAAGATTCTAATTCAAATGAATTCCCTTTACCCCTCGGAACCAAATTCTCCCGCTATTCTAATCTAGTAATAGTAGTGGTGAGTTTGAAGCAGCAGCAGCTGCTGCTGATCCATTGTGACTCCTAGGAAAGGAGTTTTAAGAGGACTTTGTTGATACTCAAATTTACATATTGCAATATTTTTCTTTTTTTTTACGAATATTATGGAAATTTGTGGTAGTACTAAAAACGTCGGAAATCAAGGTAAAAGATTATTATCGGATTAAAATAAAAAGAAAAAATACTTTCTTTTCCTCTTTTTATATTAATGCGATGGCTTACGGCACAGCCGAACATTTTCCGACAATCTTTATGTCACGTTTCAGGTTAAAACTTCCTCTTTTCACGATTCTTATCTGGTTAAAAATCCAATTATTTTCTATAATGGCTCAGAGTTTTTTATCCTTATCATCATCATCGTTCCTTTATTCTTTTACTGCCTCACCGATTCAGCCTGAAAATGAATTAACACGAATGTGTTTTGTTCTATCGGTACAATTGTATTTGTACAAATGTATCAAATATTAACTTTATTTTTTAATAAAATACCCGAGATTAAAACCGATTAATGAAAGAACTCTCTCCATCTTTTTCTGTTTACTTTTCTTTCTATATTTTTTCTCACTTCCTCTTCTTGTAATAAATATCGTTGAGAATATTTAATTACGTCGAGGTAATATTTAATCGCATCCCCTCGTGACTTGGAATAAAAATATACTAATAAATGTTGTATGAATATGAAAAAGAAAGAAAGAAAGAAAGAAAGGAAAAAAAGGAAAAACATTAGAAAATTTCTCTATCCTTTTTTGTTTCGGATTTCAACGAGCACGTATGGCATGTTTCTTGATATGCATCAGGGTATGCATCTGGTATGCACAGAGAATGTATCCATATTTTTTTTTCTTCTTTTTCTTTTTTATTTACCGGTGAAACAAATATTTTTTCATTCCCCGAATACGCAATAACATTGGAGGGTTGAATTTTTATTAAAAACGATGGGTCATTATTTGCATAGTCAAAATTCATTGAGCGTTATATATTAGATCGTAGTTGTTCGTATCAGGAAAATGCTTCATTTTTTTGTCTTTCCTTTTTTTTTTTTTAAATATGCACAATCGAGGACGCGCATATAGACACATAACGGAAAACAGCCAATTGTCCAATAAATATTTATAGAAACGACGTACGATACCTCTCCCTCTCCCTAGCCCTGGTCTCGCATCCCCTCGTATTCGTGCAATCTTTATCGTGACAAAATTTTGGTCCTGCGTACGTTCGTTAGAGAGAAGAGTCCTAGGGAATTTCTTCTCTCTCTCTATTTTTTTTTGTACCATTATTATTGTTATCCTTTTTTGTTTTTTTCCTACAAGAGGATAAAAATCGTACGCGTTTTCTCCTATCTCGCGGGAGGGTTTTTATTTATGATTGCTATTTCGGCGTTGATTTTCGTGCTATGTTTACGCGATTGAGTTTTAGTTTCATTTTGCATTATCTTTGTTTTTTCTTTTTCTCTATTTTTAGACGCGACTCTCATAAACATGGAAATTTATTTTAAAGAATATTTATTTCAAAGTAGAGAGATAATAAATACGTATGCACGTATATTCAAGTATTTTGTTTTTTCTTTTCTTTACTTTCTTTACGTTTTTTTAAAGCAAGCGTAAATGTAGAAAACACTTTGAATACCCTAAAGTATTCTTAGACGTAAAACGTCCTCGCGATTTGTAGCGCGTACCTACAAGTTTAAAAAGTACGAAAAGTAAAGGAAAGAAAGTCTCGGTTCTTTCAGGATAAACGACTTTCAAAGTGGATGAAGTTAGTATCGTACACCAGAGACCACTGCCTTAGTTATCTGTGTCAATATTTCATACGTTCTTTCTATCGTAAAGTCCTGTCGCGTGAGGAAACAGATAAAATACTATTGTTTTATAGATTTCTCCGTAAGATATATATATATATATAGAGAGAGAGAGAGAAGGAAATAAATAAAAATTACTATCATTGGTCAAAACGTCAACGAGATCTTTCAAAAAATGATTCGTTAATCAATCTCAAAATCAAAATTAGTTAACAAAATATTTATAGACATAAATTCCTCGATAATTAGAAATAACATGGATCCTTAATAATGATAGAGTTACCATATGTGTGCGTGTGTGTGTGTATGAATATACACGAATATTAAGAACTAATGCCAATTACATTCGTAGAAACGGCAATTAAATTTAATTAATAATAATAATAATAATAATAAAACTGATAATTAATTATTCACTGACCCAATTAGTAGAAGAAAAATGTTATCGCTAAAATTTATTTGTAAATCGTAGACTGATGGATAACTCGAAATGACATGGATACTCGATAATGGCAGCTGTAACATGTCATATTTGCGTATTATATATATTACAATTTTACTTTCATTATGATTTCTTATTGTTTCTATTAGGATTAGTTTGCATACTCTATTTTGGAATGGTTAAAGGAACGAGCTAGTCTAGCAAGCAAGGAAGTAAGGAAGCAAGGAAGCAAGGAAGGAAGGAAGGTAGTCCCGGTAGAAACTGGTATGGCAGCAACCGACGAAGCTACAGCAGGATGTTCGCTTCCTGACAATGGAGATGAATGCCACATTCACCTACGAACGAGCGTTACTTGTGTTGAGCATTGTTTGCTATGCAATCTATCAAAAAGAGGGAGAGAGAGAGACAAAAAACGGGGAAGAATGAAAGAAAGAAAGAGTGAAAAAGAAAAAACATTGAGAAGACGAGAAAAGAAAACTGTAAAAAACAAAACGTCTGGTCCGCCATAAAGCTATGCGATATATCCGAGTGAGATTTTTCTATTTTTTAATATTCTTTATTTTACTGTCTTTGAAAAACGTTCCTAGATCCGATGGATTACCATCACCACTACCATCACTATCCTTGGAAAATTTATACGATGAAAAATGTGACAAAACTAGAGTATTCTTTAACGATTCCGCGAATATTGCAGAATTAGAAAAGCGTTCTTTCGTTAGATAACAAAAGTGCATTGCTTGTATTCTCCTCCAACATTTTTTTATTTCATTCTCCTTCTCTTTCTCTCTTTTTGTGTATGTGTGAAAGAACAACTATGAAATCTTTGTTCGATCTATAAAATAAAATCTCTGGTCTCTTCGTCCACCGGTTTCGTGTTGCATCGAAACGATAAACATCTCACGTTTTTAATACCTTCCGTTTGCCCTTTAGCTCGATATCCCACGCATGTTAATACATTTACGATTATGATATTACGTGACGTGGATTCTATATATCTAGAAGAAAATCCCTGGATCATACAACGGGATAAAGATAAAAACCTAAATAAAAAAAGGAACAGAGAAAGGCAATGGAATAAAATAATATCAGTAATATTTCACGTTGATGTTGACTTCGTCCTCAAAAAAAGAAATATATCTGAAATAACGCAAATGCGTGGCCTTATTCATTTTTCTTCACGTTTAACAAGGGAAAGTTAGAAGCGAATCGTAATGGCGAAACAATAACGATGAAGGTTTGAACAGTTTAGTTCACTTCCGTTCAAGTTCGATGGCCACAGTAGGAGGAACGTTATAGCTCACGGCCAAGTTTGCCAATTTCGTCAAGTTTGTCGTTCCATTAATCGGCCAAGGTCTTGTCGTAGTTTCACCATGCCATTCCCCTCCTTTACTCTATAACCATTTCATCCCATTCCATTCCTACACCACCTTCTCCTCCAGCCCATTCTCCTAGTCCTTCCCTTCGACCATTTCTCTCACTCAGTCACTCAATCCTTCTGTTCATATGCCTTTGCCGTTTCCGACGTTATCGTCGGATAACGCGACGTAGCGCGAGCCGTCGCACGTTCATCGAGCTCCATGCAAATCACGTAATTCTGGTATGAGACAGGCAGCCCAGGCAGGCAACCAGACAGGCAACCAGCCAGCCGAAGCAAACAGGCAAGCTTCCAAAGCTCCGGAAGGTAGTCTCCTGTGAACGTATAACCACCCTACGGAGTTCTCATCTACCCCACCTCCCACGCCTCTCTCTCTTTCTCTCATCCTACACTCTGCACTCTCTTCCTCTCTCTCTCTCTCTCTCTCTCTCTCTGTCTCACTGTACACTCTGGACTCTCTCCGAACCTCCTTCTCCTTCCACCTTTACCCTCATCCCCCTTCTGACCTCACCTCGTGCCTACTACAGACGGGTAATCGATGGATGTCCATTGTTACACCGAAGCCACCCACGTTTCTACCTACCTGGGAAATGGACAATTGCGTTAGAGGCACGTGCGTGTCCTACAGACTACCCCCGTGCTTTCTGATTTACCTCCAAATCGTTATTGTCCGTAACGCAAACAGTATCTGCTATTACCGTTCTCTAGGGCTTTAGTAACGTTAATGTTTGCGCGATTTAGTATATTGGATTAATTTATTACTATTATTCTCTGCTTGGATTTATTTGTATCAATTATTTTTTATTATTACCACATATGTTTTCTTGCATTAATTTTTGTTTTGTCAGATAATTTGTAACTGATGCAGGGATTGTCGTCAATGGTTATTACCGATTGGAAAAATGTTTTAAAAATAATCATTCTGTAAATAATAATTGAACACAAACATTATGGACGTTTCATCTTTAATCTTTCTTTCTCTCTGTAGTTGGATAATTTTCATAATTTTATTATTTAAATTTCTTCTTTTCTTTTTTCCTTTATCCGCCACTATAACCATCACTGGCACTTTTCTTTTTTTTTTCTTTTTTAATATAGTTCGGTCGTGCTGAGAGAAGGTAGAATTAAAAAGAATGAAGGAAAAAATTCGTAAAATTTACGAGACTCTAGGCCATTTTGGTACGCAGCGGGAGAATGAGAAAGAGAAAGAGAGGAAGAAAGAAAAAGAGAGAGGGAGAGAGAGAGAGTTCTAGGTAAATTTAATTAACGAACGCTCGAACTACCAACTCTCGCCTAGGAATTAACATTCTTATCCAAGAACGACATCTCTCTGACCGTATTCGTCCCATCAAGCAAATACTAAATCGTCTTTTACGTTCTACGTAAGTGTGTATTTTTAAAGGAGCCATTAAAAACAATTATTTTCTATATAACAATTTTAATCATTTAGAAAAATAATAAAATAATATAAAAACCCAGAGAGTAGAGAGAGAGAGAGAAAGAGAGATAGTATGTACCTTCTCACAGAGAGTAGACTGAAAATTAAATATATAAAATAAAAGATTGCATTTAATTATTTAAATTCATATTAACAATGTTTCGCGTTAAATTAACTGCAACGTTTGCGTGTTCCTCGAAAAAATACAAAATAAAAATAAATAATAAACCACTTTTCGCCATGTAATACGGTAAATAAAAATATTCCTTGTAAAAGAAACATAACCGTGAGATATCAAACAAAGTTGGGTAAGATAAGATAGAAAGAAAGAAAAAAAGGAAAGGGATGAAAAACTTAAGAGCCCTTTTTTTTATCGTCATCCAAAAGTGTAACGCGTTTTAAAAGCATAGTTTTTAAAAGTTGCTCGCTAACAATTCAGACTTTATCATCGTCAACGAGGGTAATATTCTTTACCACCCCTTTCCCGCTTTCTTCCCTCCTATCTTATTCTTATTCTTCGGTTTTTGTCGCTTGCCAAATGTTCCCGTGAGCTAAACTTTATCGAACTCTGAGATAAACCGTTTACAAAACGCCTTGCTATTTGGCATCGTATCACGAGGAAACTGGGAAAAGAGAAAACCGTTCGTTCTCTCTCTCTCTTGCTCTCATTCGGTGGCATATCGCTCACGTAGCGACCCTTGAAAAGTTAAAAAAGTAAAAAGGAGGAAAGGAAAGAGAAAGAGAAGAGGAGAATGATGGGAAGAAGTGGGAGGAAGGTTAAGCCGGTTTTCTCTCCCTTCGTGGTTTCCGAGGTTGAGCCTTCCATGCCAGGAAGAAGAGGGGTCAGCGCGGTCAACGATAACGAGCCCTTTCGAGCGGGAAACTTTCTCCATTTGGAGAATCGTGGTTACGCGAGCCTATCTTCCAACTGTAGAACGATACAACGTTGAGAACAAGTTTGCCAATTCTGAGAGGAAAGATAGCGAGGGCTAAAGAAGAGACCAGGACTTCAGGACGATTTCATTAATCCGTGATTCGTAACAGTTGGCAGCGGGGAAAAGTCACTCCAGTTGATTTTCTGGGCTTTCTGGATTTTCATTCAATTCTTCCAACAACAACAAACTTGAACTTCAATCTGGGTATCAAGAATATTATTGTATAGTTGATGTTAAACAGGGAAAATCTAAATCACGACGACGACGATGATAATCATCTCAACGTTATTGGGTATTTTCGTAAATAAGAAGAATATTGGTGGATTTATTTTAATGGAAGGAAAAAATTAAACTAACATTGTTACTATCATTTATAGGTACTACCTAGTGCAACAGCAACAGCAGCAGAAGTCTAGAGTGGTGCTGATGGTGGTGTGGTACGAGCGGGTCCTCTTCTCTTCGATAGATAGATAGATAGTTACCTACGTTCGATGGAACCAGGTCATCGTTTCCACGGGGGATCGATGGAGCCTCGTCTCCTCTCACGTAGACTCGACAATTCCATTAATTCCACGTTCGTTCGGGGCCCTTTCATCTATGTCGAATCTCATTAACTACGCGACGATGGCGGATACTCGTAGTTGCTATTAGTGTTGTTTCTGTTGACGTTACTAGTCGAGTGCTACTGCTACTTTTACCTATACTTAACTATTTATATTTACATACTCTTTCAATTTGTAATAGAGAGTATCAAATTGACAAAATGTTATATCAGTCTCGAATAATATTTTCAAATATCGTTTAGTGTTTTCCAATTTGTTAATATCAATTAAGTTGAAATGAGCTTTTAGAAGATAAATAAGTGAAATCATTTTGCCTAGGTAGTATCGATAAAAGGTGTTCTGGGTAAGTTTTAATACCATTCCTATGAGTTATCTCGATAACAGAGATCTGTCCTAACAGCCCAGTTGGGAACGTTTCACGTTGTGCGAAGTTGCCAGGTGAATGGGAGTTAAAGCTCATCCATTTGAGGCTCAAGTTGTACGTGTACAAGAAGACATACCTAGGTTGGTACGTATGTGTGAATCTCGAGTACACGCGTGTTGGATTAATGGCGCTTGTGGCACTATGCCAGAAATCCGTCCATCCCGTTAATGCTTACCGGACAAAAATCCGGACAGTGCATAGACTCGTTTCCACTTTTACCTCGGGAACTATACTACTTCGATTCGATATTTATGAAGTGGTCCATGGACTAGCGCGCTGCGGTTTTCGTCTAAAGTTATTTCAAAATGAACCTACTTTCCATAAGATAAATCATAATGTAGCTCCAACAGAAAATTACTCTTTCCTTCTTTCTCTTTCTTTATTTCCTTCTTTCTTTTTTCTTCTCATTTATGTATATACTAGGTGTATATGTACAGAATATTTAAGGTTTATTCGGTAGCAACGTTGAGAGCGTATTTTAAGCTCAAAAATTATAAATACAAATAGTTAAATTATTTATATGTATGTGCTTTAGAAAATGTTGCACGTCTGTGCGAATTTTTATTAATTTATGCAACTATATAACCTAATTCGTTCTATCATAACATCAAGTCTAGCTATCTCACAGTTGTATAAACATCTTTTAACATTTGTTTCTCTTATTTTTGAATCTATTAGAATATGCTTAGAATATTTGTACGAAAACACCATAGACATCCTGTATGTGTAAAATTAGATATGCACAACTCTCTCTCTCTTTTAATTAAGATTTAAGAAATGCACAGTTTTCTTTAATTAATAAACGAGATATGGAGGTTGGAATAAAATATTTACAAATCGTTCAGTGCTAGAGCTTCAATGATATGTAAAATCTCTGGTGACTCGTTTTGATACAACGAACTCGTCACCTTTCCTGGCTTTTTAAATTCGCATTTTTATAGATCGTAAAATCTTCTTCCTAAGAGAAAAGCAGCAACCACACGACAAAGCTTTCCTATGTAGAATATATGTATATACATTCGTTCGAAGAAAATTCGAAAGTGAATAGAAACGAAGAAAACGAAAAAAAGGAAAAAAAAGAAAAAGAAAGAATAAAGACGAGGGAAAATAAAAGTTTATTCCAAAGTAGGAAGAGAATCTCCCAGGGTCCTGAAGTGAATTCGTTTCTCGGAGTAACGACGGATTCGCGAACTTTGGTCCGTTCTACGAAATTACTTTGGTTTCGATCTAATCGATCTTGAATTTTTATTGCTAGGTATACAGAATGTGTACGTAGTTACTGGATTGGAATATAAATTTGTTCCCAATCGTAAATTGAATGGAAAATTGTAGAGGAAAATGGTTGCATCGTTTAACGAGTTCTTTTCAAACTTCATTGATCCATTATATTGCAAAAACTTGCGTTATTTACGAAGGTGTTTGTTAAACGATAAAACGATTTGTTCTTATCTGCAAAAAGTGAAGATAACAAAAAATTCTAATTCAAATCTAATTATTAAAATATAATCAGTAGTATAGAATTATTATATGAATTTGTTTAGGGTGTTTCTTTTCCGTATAAACAAAAAAAAAGATAGAAAGAGAGAGAGAGAAAGAGATCAGGTTCTTTTCGTTCATCTTAAAGCTCATCTATTTTGTATAGGATCCTTTATACGGAAGTATCGTACTAGAAGAAAGTGTGATAATCTCTTCCTGTGGTATAAGGTTCGTGCATGGCGTACAGTACTAGCCTACGTTGCTAAGGAAAGTCCTTAAGGACCATTTGCACTTTCCTGGCGACCCTTCTCGCGGGACAGGTACGCGAATCGAATCTTGATGAGAGGGAGAGAGAGAGAGAGAGAGAGATAATGTTAAAGTACAGTACGCAGGTGTATGTGAGAAAAAGAAAAGATAAGGTAAAGGCAAAGGCAAGTTGGAAGGACACAAAATGGATGATCAACGTCGTCGGCATGGTTTTGCCGTACCCGAAGGAGAGAATCCACCCACACGATTCGTTCGTAGATTTCAAAAACGCATTCTACCCCTTCGGGAGAGAACGAATGCACGAAGGGATATCGGGAATTATTCATGAAGGAAAATTCTTATTCCCCGGAGTTGCTCATCTTGCTTCCACGCTTCTATCTCACTTTCTTGAAACATCCTCATAGAAGTAAAGATAAAAAGAGGACAAGAAAGAGAACCCCCTTTCCTTCAACCCTGTATTCCTCAGTCTCGTGTGTGTATAATATTTAAAGGGTACATTTTTCAAAGAACGCATGTTCCTTTAGTAGAATGGCGCATCAGACCTAACTCCAACAAACGAGATTAGGCTACTTAGATTTTCTTATCTTTTATATTTCAACACATTTTTTCTCCTCCTTCTCACGTACTATTCTTATCTTTATCTCTTTTCTTTTCTTTTTTTCTTATAATACTATACATATACGTAAAGAAGGAATTTTTGAATTACTTTAATAATAATTTTAGTAATTTAAAGATTATTTATAAAGCTTTTCGATTCGACCACGTGAAAAAGTTGAAAAAGAAAAGAACTGGGGGGAAAAAGCAACTTATGTTGCAGCTACGTTGTGGAAATCCTATGAGAGTCTACTACCGCACGTAGGTCTTAGAAATGTTGGAAATATATTTCGTATGCGCAACTCGGACGACACGAGAAAAGGGCTATAGGAAGGGTGGGAAAGAGGGAAAGAGGGAAAGAGGGGTAGAGTGAGAAAGTGGAAGAGAGTAAAAAGGGGAAACAAAGTTAAAGAAGAAGAAGAAGGAAAGAACGATCGAAAGGTGATAGAGAAATGGAAGTAGAAATAGAAAGGAAAAGAAGAAGTAAAGGGGTGAAAAGAGAGAGAGAGAGAAGAAGGGTGGTCTGTAGAAAAGGACTGTGTTATATTATAGTCGTGCAGACGAGCGGATTGGTAGAATGTACGAAGGGCTCTCTAAGGACTCGAGGGAATCTCAAGAGTTCCGGAGGTCGCGTGTGACCTCTCGACATAAAGTCAAAGTTACCTTTTTAAGAGGGAATCGAAGGAAGGAAGGAAGGAAGGAAGGAGAACTCGACGTTCGCATCTCAGTCAGACTTGTTTCGAATCGTGTATCGCGAATCCTCCTCCTTTTTTTTCTTTTTCTTCTTCTTTTTCCTTTTCTATCCCTCTTTTTCTATTTCTTTTTTTGCTATCATCATCCCTCTTAGGTTCTTATCGCAACTTCTTCAGAAAGGATCTACGTTCCACGATTCGAAGAATGAAGAATTAACAAGGAGAAACTTTACTCGTACTAAGCCCTTTTCAAAACTTCCTCCATCGGTTGTTCTATTTTTTTGTTTGTTTGTTTTTCTTTTTTTCTTTTTAAAGGGCAAGAAAAATAACTTTGATAGTGTGGTATAATATCGTGAATGAAATAATATGTAATAAATATGAACGAAAAGTATTATTTCCATAATAATGAATAATTTAAGTCGAGTCATTTTTGTTTTAGGAACTTTGATATCTAATGATGTGCTTCGTCTGGATATTAAAAAGAAAGGGGAAAAAGAAGTGCCGCTTAAAAGTCGACAAAGCAGGCAAGCAGGCATGAGAAGGTTGCACAGTGGATAATTACACTCGGTTGTACCTTTGTACATCAGGGAATAATCTGTTTTAAAATAATCTTCTATTATAGTTCCTAGTGGAATGGTGATCGTAGATAAATATGGTAAAGACCATATTATCTTTATTTTTCTATTCTTCTCTATGCCTCTTTTCTTTATGCCGGTTATTCTGGTTCTTTAAAGAGGGACCGGAAAATAAAAATAAAAATAAAAATAAAAATGAAAAGGAGAAAGAAAGAAAGAGATCTATATATATATAGAACCGATGACGTCAAAAGGGAAGTTAGTTAATTGATTTGCGATTGAATGGGAGCCCAAAGCTGCTATAGGCTTCACATATTCGATAATACCTAGAATAAAAAGGGAGAGAGAGAGAGAGAGAGATTTCATTGATCAATGAAATTGTATAGGATAAGTTAGGTGATGATATCTGACGAATAATTTGATATTCAAAAGTATGAGCTATTTATGTTAAACATTCAAAAGGATCGTATGGAATAACTTAAACGCCGTAAAATATATTTTTATTGATGAATAAAATTGTATATATGGGTAGGGGATTTTACGTGATATATCACAAAATCAGTATAATTTTATATTCGATAAGTAGGGTATTTATATTATAAAAAGAAATAAAAAAAATGTGAAGAATCAGCACTGATTAGCTTTAAACGAATTTTCGTAATTTGGGAGTATAAGGGGGGGATACTTAGGTAAATATGTTTGGTATTTATGCTCGTAGCGAGAGATAGGTATAATTTTAGCGTAAATACATCCGTAAATTCCTGTGGGATATTTCGCCAACGCGAAAGTGCGATGCGCGTATCCGAAAATAGTCCACCAACCTCTCTCTCTCTCTCTCTCCCCCTCTCTTTTCCCCTCTGTCCACCCGTTCCTTCCCAAGTTCCAACGTTTTCCCGCGAGAAAATTTCATCCTCGAGTCGGCTAACTCGACTAACGGCTAACTCCAGTCACGCGTTTTGAAAATCTAATGCATCTCGAGAGCCGATTTCTTCGTTAAGGGAAGAGAATGTGGATGAAAAACAATCGTGATAATTCTATTGAAAAATTCCTTATTGACATCATTTGTAATTTAAGATACTATAATTTTCTTTTAAAAGCTTTGACTATAAAACAATAAACAAGAGAGACATTTAAGCGTTTCGATTGAAATTCCTCACCCTGTATACCTAAATTCGAGAGTAAAGTTACTTTCAACGAGAAACTTGGAAGCATTCACCCCTGAGCAATTTCAGATCTTGATGGACAGTCGTAAACCTTTCCTACTCTTCGTGAAAATAATGACGATCCTCTCTATCTATCTTTCTTTCTTTCTTTCTTTCTCTCTCTGTCTCCCTCTCTGTATTCCATGCAACGACAATTTGACTCTGTCTTATTCTTATTTCTTTTCTCTCTCCTTCTTTCTTATTTCTTTTTCTACTTTCCGTCTTCGAGAAAGAGTAACTCAGCTATCCGAAAAGAAGGAACAAAGGGTTAAGAACTGGTAGCTTAAATAAAATATTAAAAAAACAACAAAAGAAAGAAAGAATGAAAGAAAAATGAAAGAAGCCCAAAGATTTGCATGAAAATTACTCCTTTAATTAACGCCGCAGCTTTCCCATGTTACTATTAAATACGAACCTTCCACCCTTTTAGAAATACTAATTATTTTTTATTATTTTTTTTAATTATTTCATTTTTTCCTTTTCTGTTTCTTTTTTTTTTATTTCAACTGAGTGAAAGGCTCTTTATTAAATTTTTGTTCTCATTCTCTTTCATCTCTCTCACTCTCTCCGTGATTTTTTTTTCTTTTACACCGTTCATCATAGTCCTGCATTATTTCAAAGGAAATATCGACGATTCGTTTGAATCTGATTGATCAAAGTTTGTTCAATCCTTTGACCGTAATAAACGATAAACTTAAAATACGAGATACATAAATCTGATAAATTCATTCTTTCAACTTTGAAATAAAAATTTTCGAAACAATCGATACTCCTGATCTCTCTAAAGTTAAACTTCTCGTTGATCAAAGCTTTAAGAGAAAGAATATAAACGATCTGAAAAAGTTTCATAATGTTTTTGAATAATATTATCGTCGATTTTAAAAACCAGAGAAATTGGTTTTACTTCAATGAAGCTGAAAAAACTTTGCCAATCGGTACTCGGTTCGTTGTTTGAAATAAAGTATCCGAAGATCAAACATACACACACACACCCACGCATTCTTTATACAAAATGTGAAATATCGACTTTGTCGTATTAAAGTTGAACCATGCGGGAGGGTATACACTTTTTCTTAAAAAAAAAGATTGACGAATAGCAACATACCGATACTTCTTTCACCTGTACCTTTACAAAAGAATGTGTGTGTGTGTGTGTGTGGATGGATGGTTGAAGGAGGGTAGAAAAAATACGTTTTATGTTCCAGCTTTTCGATTAGCGTCGATGCTACATAAGTGTCGTTTGTACTCAACGGCCATGAAAGCTTGTCGAACTGTCCGACGAACAGAAACGTGAGAAAAAAGGAAATCCAAAAGTAAGAATGTAATAAGCGAAAACGCTTTTAAGGAAAAAGTTTCGAAGAATAAAAAGAAGTTAGATGAGAAACTGTGCGAGTGATGAGAAATTTAGTACGAAAATAAGTAAGAACAAGGAAGATAAAAACGTTGTTAATAGAAAATAAATAGATCTTTAAGATAAATAAAAGGAACGAATTAAATACGATGAAAATAAAAATGCAAAGTGATTTAATTAACAACAGGTCGTGGAGATTGCAATGATTTAAGAAAAAAAAGTTTTATTTAATATCAAGCGAGAGATAAAAGTTAGAAATTCGTTTTGAAAGTTTTTTCTGAGATGTGTTTTTTATTTTGAAAAAAGAACACCTGCTTCGCATGACATTTATCAGAAGAAGAAGTGGCGGAAGGAATGAAAAGGTAAGAGAAAAACGTGTCGCAAATGAAGAGTTAGGAAGAAAACCATAAAAAGTATTGTATTATATATGTAGGTATATATGTATCCTGTGTATGTATGTATGTATGTATGTATATACAAAGTTGAACCGATTTTCTTCGGGTTACTCCGTTGTTCGTTGCAGCAATGAAAATCGTCGCAAAGTATCCCTATTATCTCTCGACTTACGGATTTTCTTTTGGTCTCTTTTCAACCGTAAAGAAAAAGACAAAAGGATGCTGTAGAAGAACAGCAGGATTTATCCATCCAGCAATCGAACCCATCTCTCCAGAAAAGAGATGGAGAGAACTACTATCTCGAATGTGATAAAGATATTTTAATATTGATAAATTTGTTATTTGATTTCTACCCGAAATTTGAGATACGTTAATATTAAATCAGTGAGTGTATAATATGTGTTACGTAAATAGGAATAAATGAAGAGCGGAGTGAAAATTATTCCGATAGATTCAAATATTGGGTAATAACCATCAATTTATTTGATTCGAAATTGGCATAAGTTAAACCTAAACTCTGACAATTTTTTAAAATGACACAAGAAATAATGATTCAAATAATAACATGCAGTATATAAAAAATTTGAGGTTTATAAATTAAAGAAAAAAATAATAAAATAAAATAATAATCAAAGTTATTGGAAGATTGAAAAGTAACTGTTTTCAATGACATTTACCGGGACTACGAAAGGAAAAAACTCCGTTGAAGAATCGACTCAGGAAAGCAACCATACCTTCCAACGACTATGATCGCGAGCGGAAAGGTCACTGACTGACATGATCCAGCCGCAGTTCTAGCTTAAGAAGTGCTTTATGAATTTCCTATTCGGCATCCTTCTCTAACCGTAACGCCGTTCCTTCCACGATCATCCCTTTCTTTCGTTTGCAAAAGAAAGAGAAATAGAGAGTTGCTGAGGGTGAGAGGTAGGAAGGGAAAGGGGAAGGAGAAAGAGAGTTTTCTCGAGCCCTCTCAATTCCTCTTCGGTGTAAATGGACTTTGAAGATAGATAGATAGATAGATAGATAGATTGATCGATCAATCCATTCATTCATCCATCGATCGATCGATGAATCGCAAACGATCCTTGCGACGAACCGATTTGGAGATTGTTCAAAGAGCATCTACCTCATCCTTTTCCTTCTCCCTTTTTCTACCCACCACCCTTTCTTTCCCCTACTTCTTCTCATTCGAGCTCCCTCTTCTTCTTCTTCTTCTTCTTCTTCTTCTTCTTCTTCTTCTTCTATTTCTTCTTATTCTCTTTAAAGCCCGATTGTTTTTCAAAGAGAACGAGCGAACGTTAGTCTTACCAACGGTGTGCTCTCTTTCGTTTCTCTTCAATAAAGAAAAGAGTTTGCATTTCCGTAAGGAAAAATCATTCCCACGGGGAATTATCGTACTTTTCATCATAGAGAAACTTTCCTTCTTTCTTTTCCTTTTTTTATTCCTACGGTTAAAAATCTATTTGACGAGCGTCGATATCGTAACGTTTTTACGAAACGTTTTTCTTCTTCTTCTTCTTTGAAGTAAAAAAAAAAGAAATAAAAGGCTGAAAAGGGATTAACGTTTAACGTAAGAGTGGACGAAGAAGACGACGATGAAGAGAAACGATAAAACGTACTTAACTATTTTCTTCTCAAAGTCACATCAAAGGGATGGAAAACTGAAAAGGGTAGACGCGATAAAGGGAATTATTTGTATTTGAAGTATAAGTAATACTCGAACTCTTTTTCACGCGATCATCGAATTCACGCGGAAAATACGTTTGCTGCTCGATAGATAATAAACCCCATGGAAAAGAGAGAGAAAAGAGAGAGGAAAGAGATAAAATAGAATAAAGTAGAATAAAGTAGAATAAAAAAAAGTTCACGTCTATAATAGTCGTACTTGGACGAGGGAAAAAACTATGCAAACGATGATGAGAGTTACTCGTGGTATGAGAAAAAGAATAATAGATGCGATATGGAAAATAGATTCCTCGAAGAGTCGCTGAAAGAAATAAAGAAAAAACAAAAAAGAATAAGAAGAAGAATATTTTCTTTTACATCGATGAATTCCTATTTCCAATATCTACGATATTTTTCTTCGTGCCAAGAAAAAAACGTCGTGTGCAGTTTCGGTGACGTATTAATTATTCCCTTTTTCATCTTATCTTCTCTCTCTTTCTTCCTTTTTCTCATCGTTCATTTCATTGAACTACTTCGAAGGAAAACCATAGCAAGTGTGCAACCACGAGGAAATTTGGCTAGACGACGGAACAATTAAGTCGGCTTAAGTCAAAGCTCTCTCTCTAACTCTCCCACTCACTCACTCACTCACTCACTCACTCACTCACTCACTAACTCTCTCTCTCTCTCTCTCTCTCTTTCTCTTACAGGCACGAGGAGTTTCGCGTTCACCGCAAAATCCACCACGAGAACGCGAAATCTGGAAGCTGTGGAGAGCGTTTTCGTCGATGAGGGAAAAAGAATAAAAAGAGAGAGAGAGAAAAAAAGAGGGAAAAAGGGATGGAGGGAGAAAAAGGGAAGGGAGAAAGGGTGGGTGGAAGAAGAAAAGGTAGCCGGACCGATGCCAACCCCCTGTCGACGAACAATAGAGCTAATAAAGCGAGGAGAACTCAGTGATCCTCGAAATATCGTGAAGCGAGAACATGATTGAGCGTGACAAGCTCGATTATCGTGGCCTTCCTTTTTAACAATGTCGGTTCGAATTGCTCGAATATTTCCCGATCTTTTCATCCCTTTTTTTTTTCTTTTGCCCTCTGCAATCCATCCATCGCAATTTTTTTTACCTTTTTTTTTCTTCCTCTTCCATATTTCCGTCCTCGGATTAGTTTCTCGCTACTGTTATTTGTTGGGTCATTTGTTGGGTCGGTACTTTTGAAAGTTTTTATTTCTATTTGTTGTATTTTTGAATATTTGAAATAATAAAATATCCGTGTGAAACAGGTACGTCGATGTTACGACAAATTACAACGTTATTTATAATAAAGAAAAAAACAGATAAAGAAATAAATGTTAACTACTTGTTACAGAAAAAATACTGATTGAGAAATGTTGAAAAATATTGATCAAATAAATAAGATTTGTAAAAAGAAGATTACCCTATTTTCATTTCGTTCGATCGTGGAGGAAAAAAAGGAAGAGAAAAGAAAAATAAATAAAAGAGGGAGGAAAGTATAACGGTGAGAATAATCGAAGATCCTAAGGGTAGTTTGGCAAAATTCCGAAAAGAAATAAAAAGAAAAAAGAAGGAACCAAGTTATTTTTCTAACGTCTCTTCCACCCTTCGATCGCAGTCGTTCATTCTGTCACCCGAATCGGAAGTTATTTCGCGTAAATTCTACTTAATATCGAGTACTATACACGCGAAGATGAGAAGGAAGGAAAAGAAAACATTTCTCTTATCCTTCTATTAAATCATCCTTATTTTCTCTCTCCCTACCTCTTTTATATTTTATCGATCTTTTCTTTTTACTTTTTTTCACTATGTTTTACGATGAGACATGGAGTTTTTGCAAAACTTATCGGCAATTAAACGTTGCGTTACACACCGCGAGCAGACATTATTCGATGACCGATTGGCACAAGTCCAGCTGCGAAAATAGACCGATATTTTTCCTCCTGTCGACGTTTGCTATCGAAGAGCGCGTTGTCCCTTTCCGTCGAATTGTATAAAAGGAGAAGTGGGAAAAAAAGTAACAAAAATATCTACGTACATGTATATATATTAGTTTTCGAGAAAACCACCGTCATATACGAAACTGAACGAAATACAAAGTTATTGTAAATCAATTTGCCGATATCGTAATCTTGCATTGATATTTTTCTTTTTTTATCAACCTGAAGGGAGAAACTTTAGAACGATGGATGAAAGAAAGGATGAGAAATGGGAAAAAAAGGAAGGAAGGAAGGAAGATACGAAACAAAAGATAAAAAAACAAAGAAGAGACTAGGGACGTGGATGGCGTATGTGCGTGTGACGAATAAGAAAGAAACAAAAAGAAGAAAAGTAAAATAAAAGAGAAGGGTTCGATCGTCGCTTCCATCACTCCCACCACCACCACCACCACCACCACCACCACCCTCTGCACAGCAACCTGCCCTGAAACGTTTACCCTTTTTCTCTTATCCTCTAACCTCTCACCTCTCGCGTTCAACCATCTTGCATCTTTGTCTATGTCTCTTCGGGATAACGAGTATTGTGCTGCAGACTGCGTTAAAGCCAGGGATAGTGGAAAATAACGAGGAAGTGGGAAAGGAACGGGACTACTTTTTCTGTCTTTATCTTTCTTTTTCTTTTGTCGTATCTATCCATCTATGTCTCTCTTTCTTCCCCTTTCCTCCCCTTATTCTGTGTCCACCCAACAACTTGATCGATACCGTCTCGTTTTTCGTATCTCATCGAAGTGCACCCCCATTAATCTTGCTTTTATCGTACAACAGTGATCTTCGAATTAGTTGATCATTATCAATATTGTTTATACGATTGAACGATTACGAGAGAAAATAATTACTTGGATTCGAAGAAACTAGAATGAATGGGGGTATAATTATGTAATTGTACAAGAAGGGGAGGATGAGTTTATATTATTTCGCATAAAATAACGAAAAATCCCCACAGAGTTTGCTCGTTGCACCCGTCTAGTTCGCTACTCTCTTATTTGTCATTCTTTCTTCTCTTTATCTTATTTTCTTTTTTTTATTTATTTAATTCGCAAAGCCCGTTTCCTTTTTGCGAAACGTGAGGTTGCCTGCTAAACCCAACACCGTTACTAACTTTTCTCCCGACACAATTTTCATTCAATTGCCTCTATTTGCGACAATGCCGTTTCTAAAGGAAGTGGATGAGGAAAGGTGGTTAGTGTTTGTGTTTGGGGGAAGAGAGAGAAGGAGGAGGAAGCAGAAGAAAAAAGAGGTTGGAAACACGCACAGGACCCAAAACTTTTCTCGAATGAGAAAGAGAGAGAGAGAGAGAGATATGTATCTCTCTTTCTGTAGCTGCTAAGCTAAAAGGAAAATAGAGAAATAAGAGAAATAAGAGAAATAAGAGAAAAGGAAGCTGGGTTACGCGTTTTATGCAATTTTTGTCAAAAGAAATTCTAACCAGCGACTTTCGTAGTCCTTTTCCTCGCAATCTATTTGAAGAGTTAGAAGGGAAAGTAAAGAAGGAAACAAGAACACCAACAAGCACGAACCCAACATGAATTTTACGTACTAGAAGGAAACAGAAAACTATGGGGCCACTCCGTCACGCATAATACTCGTGGCAACCTTTTCTACGCGAGATAAGCTGACGTTGCATCCTGACATTTCTTTCTTTCTTTCTTACTTTCCATTTTCTTTCTATTTTCTTTTTGTTTTAAATTGAATACTTTATTTGTGTTACATTGTAACTCTTGTGAAAGCTACTCTGTAACAAGATGCTGTTCCTCTCTTTCAAACGACGGTCGTTATCTTCTCTACACGGTAGACAATTTACTTTAAACGAGAATAAAATCCACATCGTTTCTTCTTCTCTGATCTTTATATAAATACGCAACTTTATATACGTATGTATCATATGCTATTTTTATTTTTATTTTCGATAAAAATATACTCGATTAGAATTGTTTGAATAAACGTTTATAATTAATAATTCATTTAATCGCGACCGATCAAATCATTAGAAAACGTATAACAGTTGCAGTAGTATTTTTATCTCGCACTGTCTATTTTTAATAATTAATAATTACTTGTAATATTATATTTCTAAACACTTATACACGAATAATTATATTTTAAGATTAATTCAATATTAAGAAGTATTATTTAACATAAATGATAGCAAAGAATTGGTCTCACATGATTAATAGTCTTTGAGACAAAGTTTTATTTATCAAAATAATTGTGTCTTTAGTATATCTTTTGTAGATAGAATAAAAGAAATGATTAATAAAAATACATTGTGTAAGTAAAATAATATTTTACCAACGACGTAATGTTTTGCAATAAAATTGATATCAATTAAAAAGTTTAATAATTTTTTGAATAAGTTTCTGCGTATAAGAATTTTGAAACTTTGTAAATATTATACATGCAAATATTAATTATTTAAAATTTACAGTGGGGATGAATGCGCATACTCCTACGAGATTCACTGCATACACACACGCATACACACACGCATACACACACGCATACACACACGCATACTCGCATTCATACACATATAACTCATACAAAATGTTTCTAAAACTAAAGTCAATAATTGCATAAAAGTATTTATAATCCCTTATTTTTTATTATTACTCTATTCCGAATTAATTTATATAAAAAATTATTAAATATTGTAAAAAATCTTACTTGAATTTTTATAAGCTCCATCCAATTCTTGAAAAGTAATAGAACTCCTGAGGAAATACGATGTATATATTCTAATTTCACTTTAAAACCGAACGGTAAGACGATCGTATAGAAACTGACATACGAAGGTCATAAACATAAGTGTATATATGAAGTAATGGGTATACGACCTCTTGGCTTAGTTTATCACCTTGAATTCTTAGAAAAATAAAATTCGAGGAAAACGTTGAGTTGACGATTGGCTCCAAGGACAAAAACATGAGATATTCGTATGTATCGTACGAACTTTCAAACAAATAAGACGTCTCTTCGTATTTTAACCGTAATAGGTAATATTTTACATTTATTATAATACAACAAATTAATTTTTTATCTCAGGATACATTTGTAATAGTTTGACCGATTATTATTATTATTATTATCATTTTTTCGTTACTTTAATAAAGGAAGATTGGAGGAATCAGAATCGGTATTTGTTCGTTAATTAAAATTTTTTTAATATATCTCCAGATTTTTATCAACTTCTCGATATACGTCGTGTATATTATTTTATATAGATAGAAGTATAATATCGTGTATATATTTTAATTAATTGACTATGACTAAAGCAGTACCTCGTTAATGTTATATTTTATTTTTCTGTATTTTATTTCAACAGTTACATCGAGTGTAATAATGAATATGAAAGTAAAATATCAGAAAGGAAATTCAATGCTCGTATCGTAATGAATAAATAATTATCGGTTGTTACATTTGAAAGAATATTAATGAACAAATTTTTATAATTTTATTACAAAAAATGAATGAAAACAAAATGATAATAAATTCGAAAAACAATTTTTCTGTACAGATCGTCGTTGCATTTTCGTTACTTGGACAAACTACGATGTTGGACTTATTTCAATTTCAACCCTACAATGGATCAATCCGTTTCTACTTCGGTCTACAACGCGAACGAGTGTTTTAAAACCATCGGAGAACTTGAAACTATAGTGAGTATAAAAAATTTAAAGTCCCTATGGTACCCATCGTGTCGAGAATGAAAGATTCTGATCGACGTTGGTACTGGTTGTAATATTTTAAATTGATTATTGATGTTTACTACCACGAGTAAATCCTCTTGTGAGTTTTATTCGCGAGTGTTGCATTTTTTATACTTATTTTTTTATAATTTATATGTTTTCCCTACTTGTTCGTTATTGTTTTTTTTCTTCTTCTTCCTAGTTAGATATAGGAAATTTATTTTTTTTTCGATCAATAATATTAATTAATTAACAGTACCGTAATTACGTGAAATATTATCTCTGGCAATATTAACGAGGAAATCGAACCTTAATCATACGATATCGTTGAATGTAATATTTTACATGCTTTTTCCATCCTAGTTTAACAGATTTAAATGCTACTTGTTTTAATAGATTGTCATATTATGGAAAATAAACAAGAAAATATTGATAGATTTTATACTCGTACGACAAATTATTATAATCCTTTCTAGATAATTCAAATAATGGTAGTAAACGTCCAAGATTTGTAATATATTATATATTTTTTTGTTACATTAAAAAGTCCAATTTTTGCAAGATAAAAAAAGAAAATAATGGATCATTAGTCCGATGAAATTTTTCAACTACTAATTTACTAACTCTTGTTTCTGAATTTCCATTTATGCATTTACCAAAGTGCTATTATTTCGCATTGGCGAGGATTAATTATAGTACGAGTTTAGTTTTAAGTTTACCTTATTTGCAAACTATTATTGTGTGTTAATAATTCTACCAGGTATAATTCTCATTTGGTGTATACGCGCGTGTATTAGATGCTGGATAGAACATCTGTTAGGAGAATTTCAAATTAGAGTAAAGTACGTGATCGTTCGTGCATACATCAGATATATACTGGATTCATCTTTTAAGTATTTGTACTCTTTTTTTTTATAGATTCATTTAATTTAAAAATATTTCTCTATTACATTTTTTGTATACTTTTGTTTTTTATTTTGTTATGTGACACCTTGTAGAATCGTTTGGAATATTAGTCTAATCGTATTGTACAATGGTTAAGAAAATACTCGTATATTACTTGAGTATGATTATATAACATTACGTGCTAGTATTTATTTTCGAAGTAGGTAATTACGCAATAGTCATTAACCTTAACAGTCGATTATAGCAAATTGGTATGTAACCCTTATTAGCGTTTCAGTTTAATAAGGCACATATCAAACTAGGGTGACGTAGGTGCCTCAGGGTATACGTCCCTTGTGTAGTTGTCTTTTACACCCTACCAATATATGTGAGAATTATTAAATAGATGCGTGTGTGCGTGCGAGTTCGTATTAATTTTTTACATGTATATTTAAAATATTGAGATAGGGTTAAGCAGGTAGAGAAAGAAGAATATCGATTAAATGATGAAAATAAAAATAATCTAATTTGAGTGAAGTGACTGTTGGTATCAAATTGTATTAGAATCGTGCTTTAAATACGCGACAATGCCTCGAAATGCCATTCCATTAATTTTCCAGAGGACTTTTGGTAATTCGGTAAAGGGACGATTCATCCGCGTTCTCCATACTATTCGTAGACGAACGTACACCCGGTAAAAGCATTCCAAACTTGCCGTATCTCTCCGTCAACTTTTTATTTTCATGCCGATCCTCGGATTTACGTGATCCATTCGTACTACGAGTTCTAATTCGGAACTATACTACCAACCAGTTTTCTCTTCTCTTTCTCTCTATCTATCTATCCTTCTTCTCTTTTTTAACGTGACATTTTTCGGACCAATACTAAAACGTAACTCAGAGTTTAGTGTAGAATCGGAAGCTAGCAATCTTCGATAACAAACTTTCTCTGGCGTCGATCCACGTTTATTCAAATACACATATATCGACTAAACGATTAAGTATAGACGTTATAAAGAGTGTGAAACTAAAAATTTAATAATTATAACATATTTAAAGAATTGTTTTAATGTATTTCAATTATGCACACATTTCCTAACATTTAATTTTTATTTTACACATATTTAGATAATAAGTTAAATAAAAA
>JACGTP010000411.1:0-35844 GCA_023678845.1 Mischocyttarus mexicanus
CGGTTTTGGTTGATTCTGGTTTAACATTTGGTGAGTGTTGAAAAGATAGACATCGATATGGTCAAGCAGAATCACAGAGTGAGCCATTCCAACCAAGATAAGATCATATGATTGGTCTTAGGGGTTTCAATATGGATTCGTTGACTGGACCGATCGTAGATTCTGTGATTGGTGTGCGATTCTTTTTCTCCTTCCCCCTTTTTCTCTCTCTTTCTTTTTGTATTAACAATATTATTCGAATGAAAATCAGTGTTTTAATTATTTTATCAAATAATTAATATCAATGTTTTATTTATCCAACGATTTATAAGATAGAGGGAAAGAGAGAAAGAGAGAGAGAGAGAGAGAGAGGGAGGGGAGAGAAGGTGAATGAGCTCATAAAAATCAATGGTATGAAACAAGCCGATGCTTGTGGCGAGATATGAATTTTAATCGTCTGCTAATGGTAAATAATAAATTGCTTTTACCACCTACCTCATTAACCCATTACTCTCTAGCATCACCTACCTCGACGCTCGAAATCCATAACCTTTTAATCTCAGTTTGAAATAACGAAGCTTGGTATTGAACAGGTAGATAGATAGATATATAGATAAATAGATAGTTAAATAGAAAGAGAGAGAAAGAGAGAAACCGAGATGTTTAATATAAAGAGCAACAAGCTTTAGAAAAATATTTATTAACGTGTTTAGCGAGTAAGAGAAATAAAAGTATTCTCCTATTTTTGCGAGAAAATTTATTTTGTTACAATTGAGTCTTATGAACTTTTCCGTTCACATATATTCACAGGGTGGTCCATGCAACATGTGCACCAATATAACTTTCAAACTATGAGTTGCAGGAAAAAATGTTAAATACAAATGTTACATGGTTTGAAAGGGTACACTACGTAGTGTATTAATTTTTTTTTCATAGGTGGAGACGTTTCGAAGATTTTAAAGACAAGTTTGTTTTACTTAAACAGAATAATATATTTTTTAGGCCAAAATATAGTCGAGTATGAAATTATGAGTAAAAAAGTATTGACCTTTATTAGCTCTAAACCTAATAGTTAAAGAGTCATTTTATAATAACAATTTATAATCAATAATTGTCTTATAATCTATATAAAAAAATTGAAAAAAAAAGTAATATACAATTTGCGTAACAATTATCAATGTATATCTAAAACTGATTTTCTTTGATCAAAGTTAAATCTCGAGTAAGCCAGTATACATATATAGTTCCTCTGCTGTCTGCCATAAAACACGATCTTCATCGTAGTCGTTGCCTATACTTAAAAGTTATCCTTAAGAATCGAGATCGCGCGGTCTCGATATATAGAAGGCAACAGAGAGTGAGTGAAAGAGAGATAGAGAGAGAGAGAGAGAGAGAAAGAGAGAAAGAGAGAGAGAGGAAAAGAAAGAGAGAGTGAGATAGGAGTATCGGATGCTGCGTTGATCGCGGCGAATAGCGGATCTCAAAGGAGCGGATATTATCAAGCTAAAGAGAAAGAGAGAGAGACAGAGAGAGAGAGAGAGAGAGAGAGAGAAGGAAGAGAGGAAGGTAAAGGCGTAAGCCAGAAGGTCTTTAGTCCTTCTGGCGAAGGAAGATCGGCCTTAATTAACTCCGAGGAGGAGAGCTCGTTTGCGAGCACGCCGATCGCGAGTTCTGTTCACGAAGAAGAAGAAGAAGAAGAAGAAGAGAATAAGAGTATAGAAAAGGAAAAGAAGATACGATCATATATGTAAGAGGAAGAAAGAGAAAGAGAGAGACAGGGAATCTCTGGGTGGCCAAAGATTCCAGTTTCTCGATAATTGGTCGAGGTGTTTCGACACCCGACCACACCAGGCTTTCGAGTATGAGGAATAAATCGAAACTCTCATGTATTTTGCCTCGGTCTTATAGCCTCCTGAAACTTCTCCTTAGTGTCACTGAATTTCAATAAGTATTTATGTGTGCGTAGACTATTCCAATGGATTTTAGTCCTATGTGAATGTGTATATGGACAGAAGAAAAAGAAAGAAAGAAAAGAAAAGAAAAGAAGAAGAGAGTTTCTTTGATACTCGTACGATATCAAGTCGACGACATTCGAAACGACGCCTATCTATGACCGTTATAGCACCCACCTGTCCAAAAATATGTGGCACAATTAATTTACGAGGGATATCTTGAAAGAGACCGAAAGGGAAATAGGGAGAGAGAGAGAGAGAGAGAGAGAGAGAGAGAAATAAAGATGCATTGGATATGTATATTAAAGTGATTATTATAGATCTCTTTTTAATATCCTCAAAGTATAATATATTTATTTTACACAGAATAAAATGTCATTATTTTTTAAATTGATATTATCTTTCTCTCTCTCTCTCTTTCTCTCTCTCTTTCTATAATACTTCTAATGTTATTTTTTTTTTCTGAATAAAATTCTTTTACACCCGTGAAACACCACCGATCATTGAATATCGTATTCTTGATCCTTCGGAAACAATTGGGATAATTAAATCTTTCTATCCCAAGAAATAATTCGACCGATTCGAAAGGATCTAATGGAACCATCGAATTGAAGAGACAATTCGGAAAAGAAAAATCACGGATTCGTCGCGTGGATCTTAAAGAAGTGATCGATCTGACCCGATTTCATTCCTCTTTCACCCTCCTTTATCGGTGAATTCGGTTAAATCGTGGCTGACTCATCCAGAATATCCAGTTTTTCTTGTATTTGTATTTGTATTTGAACGTCACCGAAAGAAGAAAGTAGAATTTTTACACAGATATATGTGTATGTATGTGTACATATCACCCCAACGTGTTATCACGTTCCAGCTGGCTTCGTGACGAACCAACAACCCTAAATTTGATCCCCATCGGTGAAAGATCTCCCCACGACCACCCCCTGGCCCCTTTTTCTTGACTGAATATAGTTCCTCTCGTGCTACGCTATTCCTTCCAATGCCAGCAGAAAAAGAACGAATGACCAGGGGCCAAGTTTATTCGTTTGTGAAATTAGTTCTGGTTTTGTCGTGGGTTTAAACGATCGCTCTCCAATAGGGTGTCACTTTCTACACCGATCTAAGGATTTACCATTATTCGTTAAGCACGAATCTTCGATCTACCAATTTTGCGTGTAACTAATTTTATCGTTCTTTGCGATAAAAGTAAAATACAGGTTTTTTTGTTTCTATATTAAAATTTAAAAAGTAGAAGCAAACTAATTAGCCTAAGAGAACGAAAATAAAAATGATTGGATAATTGCGAACTTGAGATACTTTTTTATTTATTTATGAATAATTAAATTTAATTAATTTCAGATAAATTTAATTAATCTAGAAAATGAAATGATTTTTATATTTGACACTAAACTTATCACACGCTTACGATCAAATAACCACATGTTCTGTAATTAATAAAAATGTAATAATGTTTGTAAAAATCCTGTAATTTAATAAAACTGCAATGAAAAGTCATAAAACGTAAATTATACATTTATAAATAAAATAAAATAAAATATATATTGTTCATTATCCAATTGGCAAAAATCTTAGTCTACATTAAAATTCATTATATGATTTTTTGTTTAAAGCTACCATTTGACTACTTCATGATAGGAATAGATATACATGAAAGAACTTTTGGCCTAATAAAAATGGAAAAAAGGGGACGAGAAAGAGACAGAGAGAGAGAGAGAGAAAGAAGGAGATAAATTTAAAAGACGAATCTCAGGCATGGGTAAAAGTTTAGCGACAATTTTATTTATAAAGGAGATCGTACTGATGACGTGAGTCAATTGTCACGCGATCCGATTGAATCCAATCGACTAGCAGGCACCCTTAATGCCGGATTTTAACAAGCGGCTTTCTCATCCCCTCTTTCTTCATCGCTAACCCTTCCATAACCTCCTTCCTTCTCTCTCACTCCCTCTCTTTCTCTCCTTCTTTCTTTTTCTCTCTATTTCCTTCTATCTATCTATCCATCAATCTGATTCCTTTTTTTTGCTCGTTGTCTTGCTCGCGATAGAGTAGAACGTGTCATCAAAAAGTGCGAAAGCATAATTGGGAGAATTGGATGACACGGTTGGCTGCTCGCAATTAGATGATCCTTGCAGTTTTCAAACCGAAGAGAGAATTTGTGGCCGTCCAAGTGTACTTCACTTTCTTTCCATTCTTTTTCTTTTTTTTTCACAGATTTTGCAGACTTTAGGCATTACGTTCTTCTAAAGACATCTCTACTGTGTGGATTTAACATTTTTCACGAAAATTTTCTGTTGGATTGAACGTTAAGGTAGTTCTCTTGTATTCAAAATTTATTCTAGCACTTTTTAGAATTTCTATACGAGATTTTATTCGAACTGTGTAAACATAAGCCTCTTAATCTTTATTTACTTAGACGCTTAAATGCAGTTGCATTTCTTTCTTTAGGAACCGTGCTAGCGTAAAGACGTCTCTGTTTCAACTTGATATAATAAAATTATATACAAAATTGTGTTTCTTTTTTTCTATAAACTCGTTAGTCATTATTCTCATTTCCCAACATGTTCTTTTGTATCTTTTTATCTTATGACAAATCCATGCTTAATATTTTATTTTCCCTTAAGAAGAAATTTGTTTTAAAAAAATAATAAGATATATTATATAACACAATATTGGATAAATTTAAATACGTCCGACCAAACTTTCCATCCACTCTTGTCAATTCTATATGATCGAGATTAGAAACTCTTCAAAAATCTATTCCGAATTTCCAGATTAAAAAAATGAAAAAGAAGAAGAAAATTTCCCCTTTCTTCCTTCCTCCCCAAAATAAAAAGACTTCGACCTAATGAATGCGATCCAAACATATTTGAGAATCGTTCGAGCAAGGCAAATATTCTCGAACATAGACCAAGGCGAATATTTGAATGGTATCCTACCATGGTAGAAAGCTTTCATTTCATACACTCTCTCTCTCTCTCTGTTTCTCTCTCTCATTTATTGCCGATCAAATAATCGACCGCCTGCTCGGAAACGAAAAATAAGAATGAATGAAAAAAGAAAAAGAGAAACAAAAAAAGAGAAAAATCAAGAAAAGGAAAATAAAAAATATAAAAGAAGAGTAGAGTATCGGATAAGATAAGCAATCTCCTGGCATGCGGCAATTATGGCACTCGTGAGCATAGGGCACACACATTACCATTTGAAACATACGTAAATACACTTATACATAGGATGCATGTATACTAACACATATTCTCCACGTGGTTCCTGGACCAATTTATTTTATCCACGCCGCTAATTACCATGCAGACTCGCTTATCAATTTCTTCTTACTCCGTTACTCCGGAGAAAACTTAACGAGGGCCCAGTTTCAAGCGAGCAATTCTATCTCTCTCTTTCTCTCTCACTCTTATAGTCTTTCTTTCGTCTCTTTGTCCGTTCTTCATATATACATAGATACATATATATGTTTTATATATATTTGTATGTTGTCTGATAATGCAGATGTTCGACCGACAGTTTTTAATGTTTAAACTAATACGCCCGCATATTCTCGGGGAACGTAAAAAAAGAAATTATAAATAAATAAAATGAATAAAATAGAAAATAAGAACTAAGAGGACGACGAGAACGACGATGAGAGAGAGAGATTAACGTGGATTAAATAAATGTACCCGTACCCCAGTACCTATTTTCTGATATTAATCGCACGTGTCGCTATTTTGCATAATTTTGTAACACGTTTATGTTAATATCGGCTCGCGCTGTATTATTGGCTGATTTAATCTTAAATATAGTTGCTTTTAAATATAAAAATAGAGTATGTGAATAAGAAAAATACAAAGATAGAGAAATCAACGAACAAAAAATAAAAGATATAAAAGAAAAAAAAAAAAAAAGAGAAAGAGAGAAATCTTGGAAGCAGAACATTTTCTCGTTTCAAGTTTCCTTATCGGTTTTCTACGCATAACGAAAAATTATTCTTCCGCGTTTTTCCGAATTGTTAATGGTTCTACGAATCCCACATATTATGGCCCATATTTCCGATACCGGATGAATCGAGATCTCGGGAAAAACTCATGAAGAAAGTTATCGATGTATCGATGTCGTTCGAGCGTAGAAAAATCTTGAAAGAAAAAACTATAGGAAAAATAAAAAAAAAAAAACAACCGATCTCTTAACATTTCCAAACGCGTACATGTGTGTGGGATAGTTTTTTTTATTATACCTTTTATTATACTCCCTATTTTACCTAGGAGGTTCATTTATTTTCCTGGCAATCATCGGAAATGTCGATACGTGCATATGTAGGCAGATAGGAATATAAACTTTCATGGAAACATGATCGAAGATGTTCAAGATTTTCTATTTTTTATTGAACAATCTGTTAGAGGTTCGTTAGTAGGATCATTAGAATGTATAATTTTGATTAAAGTGTTATTAAATTTGCGAAACATTATTATATTGACTTATTATATAATCGTATAACCAATTTTTGTTTAAATCTGTTAGGATATGGAGGAATTACAATTCACTAGTTTATAAAAAAAAGTCGGTGATTAGGAGATCTCAAAAACGATTCAACCGATCGATCAAAGGAATAAGATTTATATCAATTCTAAGATTCATCTATCCACTAAGAGAATCTGATCTATTTTTGATTACAAAATAATTCAAACCAGAGATATCATGATCACCATCAAACGCCTTTTTTTTAGAGGACCTTCGGGAGATCGTCTATAGGAGTAGTATACAAGTAACCCTCCTCTAACACGGTAGATAGGTTCCTAGATAATTTCGTGTTGTGTGAAACCGTGCTGTATGAGACCCAGAGCCAGTACTAAAAGTGGGATTACACTGTATCTTTAAGACTGTATAAAGGTTTTAGTAATTTTCTTATCGTGTTAGAACGAAACCGTGTTATACGATGCCGTGTTCTAGGAGGGCTACCTGTACATCAATATTTTAACACTAGAACTACCGGAAAAAAAACAATGCTATTTCTACCAAAACCAGTCAAAATGACTGGTCATTTATAATCGTAAAAACTAAAGAATTGTTTTATTGTTTTGTTTTATATTATCATATAAAATGAATATAAGGGTATCGAAATACATCTACATGGTGCCAATTTTTAAAAATATCATAATTTATTTATAATAACAACATTTTTAACACTAGAACTACCGGAAAAAAACAATGCTACTTCTACCAAGACCAGTCAATGAGTGTTATAATGAGTGTTATAATGTGTTATAATGATCTAAGTGTCATTAATAACTTCAAAGTAGACACTAACTGAATAATTATTACTTGTATTTATTTAATAAAATCTCTTTCTATAAAAAATCATTAAAGAAACTTTGTTTTTAGGTATTGTAACTGCGTATAACCCCTTAAATGACAAGTATTTCAGTTAAGAGAGAAAAATGATAGATAAGAAGCAAAATATACAGTATCGGAAATGAGATAAAAATAAAAAGAAAAATAAAAAGGGTGTAAAAGTAAAGGTGTATCGATTGGAGAACTTTATTATCCTTCTTCTTTCAATCTCCATCTACCGTGACAGGAGCGACGATCACTGTGAGATCCTGAGAAGCGAGCAATTAAAGAACAACCTGAAAAAGGATCGGCGTGGGCTCGATCGCGAGCTCGATATACACGCCGTGAAAGGCTGCGCTGGTTTTTCCATCCTTCCTTAATGGCACCGACTTTGCGATGAGATCATCCGCCTCCTTGCCAATCCTCTTCTTCGTTTCTCTTTTAGACGATTAGAATCGATTCCTTCCTTCTTTCGTATCTCCTATTAGACGATTAGATCATTCGACGATTATTTTTCGCCTTTCCTAATTGTATCCTCTTCTTTATTATTTATATTATTTTTATGATATAAAATAAAGGAGAAACAGAATTGAACGTCTTATTTTACTCAAACGACGTAGCGTTATTTGTTGAAAACGAAAGATGACCTACAACGATTCCTACACCAGTTTAACCGCACACTTAAATCATCTTTCAACATGGTAATATCTGCATTTAACATAAGACAAAATACATGACAACATCAAAGACACCAAGGGAGATGTAAACTAGAGGAGGACGGATTAGTTATCTTACAAGAAATGCCCTATTATAGTAGCTTTCGCGGATGCCATTTCTTTGAACGGCAATTAATAATTGTATTTTTATATTTAACTTTAACACAGTGCATTGTGTAAAACAACAGATAGAATTAAAGAATGTTTGCGTATAAGTTTTTTTTGTTTTGTTTTTAAATCGTGTAAATCGATAGATAGGTTGTAATTATTTGTATCGTGATTAGAAATCATATATTAAATTATCCATTTTTGTAATTAAAATATATATATATAATTATATAATTTTAATATATACAGCTTAATAATATATATAATATAATTAATATTAATGTATATTATTATTATTATTTATTAATATTTAATTATATATATTACAATATTTATAATATATATAATAATATATAATATATATATAATTTATAATATATATTATATATATATATATATTATATATATATTTATAATAATAATGCAATAAGTACTGTGATAGAATGAAAGTAGTGGTATGAAAGAATAAATGTGAGAGATAACAAATGTAAATAATGTAATATGTAAACCAAGTCACTCCACGTAGCTGTAAAGCTGGGAAAAATAAAGATTATATATATATTTATAATATATATAATAATATATATATAATAATATTTATAATATATTATATATTATTATATTATTATATATTATTATTATTATATATATATTAGGTTGTCAAGTAAGAAATGGATCAAATTTCAATTCAATTCTGTGCATTTTTCTTGCACCATTTCATACTTGACAACCTAATAATATATAAAGGAAATTTGGTTTGATATATCAAATGATATAAGGACAAATTGAATTTGTCCTTTTTCTAAATGGATTTAGAACACTATACTCTTCCGGGATAGATATTTATACATACATATACATACAGGACGTCTCTCTTTCTCTCTCTCTCTCTTTCTCTCTTCCTCTCTCGTACCGAGAGTTGTTCGCTCGTTGGTTGCAACCGCGTACGGCCAAAGCAATAAATTTTCGCGAGCCGACACGGAGCAATATTTCCTTGCCGTTCGTAGGTACGCACCAGTATCCTCTTTTTGTCGGTCCTTGTGCGCGCGGATAAACGCGCTGCGTATTACGGTTAAACGCCGTGAAAAAAAAAAAAATCAAGAAAAAAAGTAAACGCGGGGAAAGAAAGGAATCGCGAAAAGAATGGCCAATGAGAGAGAAAGAAAGAAAGAAAGAGAGAAAGAGAGAGGAAAAGAATGCGAATGAACCGTTCGAATTTGTATCTCGAATGATATCGATACTATTTCTTTTTTTTTTTTTTTTAACGTCACGCATATTTATCCATTGCAATATTTTAAAAAGAAACTTATTGGTGGATATAAAATAATAATAATAATATTAATAATAATAATAAAAAAGGAAAGAAAGAGAATAAATATGGCAAGCGTGATTTGTTAAGAGGATGATTACAGAGAATGATGATCGTGTAGAGAGATAGGAAAAGTTAGCGGGAAAGTAAAATCGTTTAAGAGGAAGCCAACCGGGTCGATAAAGTTCGATATCGTGCATACCTTCGGAAAGGCCAGGCGTGATCGTACGCGCGGCCCTTTTGAAAAGATCTTTATTTTCGATGTGCCGAGTTAGTACGGGGAGAGTGAAAGAACGAGTCTATATCCCGCGTGCAGGTGCTGCGCTACGTAGTCGTAAAATTTAATTGTCCGCTCGAATTATTACCGGTCTCGCATTTCTATTTCCTTCGATGATGCTGGCGGTTATGATTATTATTATTGGTATTACATTTTCAAAGAAACAGAAGAGAAAGAATTTAACTTAAAAAGAATTCATCAATTCTTCTCTTTGTTTTTTCTTTTTTTTATTACATTTTAACACAGCTACGGTTACATGGACAATATTTTTTCATTCATTAAATTTCTACGTTTTCTAATAGATTTATATTTTCTCTCTCTCTCTCTCTCTCTCTCTCTCTTTCTTTTCATAGTATTAATAAGCGAACCCTAGTGTATAACATAAGCTTTTTTTTTGATATTTTTATATCAAGTTTTGCCAATTATATTTTATTTTGATATCTAATTGATTTATTTTTGTTCGTTGAATTAATGAATGCGCGAGTATATATATATAATCCTAGTTCTGTTGCACATCTCTCTCTCTATCTCTATCTCTCTCTCCCTCTTTGTAAAATTAATCATTAACATTGTTCCAATTATATCTTTTCTACTCTTCGTACATACATTTATTAAGTTCAATTATAAAGCTTTTTTCCTGGAGCGAGTTAAATCAAATGAAAAAGTAGTGTATTATGAGTATAATACGTTTGAGAGGAATGTTCGAGAAAAAGACAATGCAAGGAGAGTCGATAAATCCGTGGGAAGGTTCGAAAGCTCGTACCTTCTGACGTATTGGCTCGTATCGCAAATAACAAGGGAACGAACCGTACGATTATCCTTCGAAAGACACGCAGACAATTCAACCGAACGTTACTGTCGACGTAATGGCCATTCACTCTCTGTTTCTCTCTCTCTCTCTCTCTCTCTCTCTCTCTCTCTCCTTCTTTCTCTCACTCATTCTCTATTTATCTCCATCTTCTTTTACACATTACCTTTCCATCTTGTATCTTATTTTTTAATTTTCTTTTTCAATTTTCTATATATTATTTTAGGGAAAAAGAAATCCATTATTTTAGTGGACTATAGTTATCGATATCTCGTAAATTATCGATCAAACAATTTAAGATTCATGCTCGTTAGAAAGGTGTCATTTAACGCTAAAAAAATTCTTTTGCTGTTTTTTTTTGTTTGATCCATTTATTTGTGAGTTATATGGTGTTAAAAGTAGAAGATGAAATTCGGTACATTGAACAGTTTTGCTTTGATAAAAGTAAAATTGTAAATGGTGTTTATGGTGTCGATACTGTAACAGTAAATTACGTACAATTTTGGTTAAGTCAATTCCGTTGAGGTATTTGTATTCTTTGCACACCTCTTTCATTTTTTTCACACATTTTTTAAATTTGATGTTTCATCTTGTTCGGTCCAAGGCAGAAATTATATTAAATTTTGTAATTATTCGATTGATCGATCATCATGGATCATCGCGTTGAATAACACCGAATGAAGAGTAGAATAGAGAGATGGATTCAGTTTTCCTCTATCTCTTTCCGTTTATATATAAATAAGTATATACAAGTATACCTCTTTCTCTCTCGTTTTAACCGTGTATATAGTTGGCATGTGTATATAGTTGAAAAGCAAGGTTCGCTCACAGGTTGTTCAGGAGAACGGATTAAGCCGTAGATCACGGAGGCGAGGGTCGTGTCCGAGTATGTCGACGGTCTCGCGAGAGAGCGAGAATTAGGTGTATATGTACATACACAGACAGTTCCTCGTCTCGACCTTTACTCGTCTCGAAGAGGAGAGATATCTCGAGAAACAGGTGTCTCGCAGCATCCGACTTTTTCGCCAAACTATACGACGCGGCTCGTTAACTTAACATTCGATTTCTTTTTCTTTTATCTATAATATTCTTACTAAATACAAAATATAGAAAAAGATGATAAGAATGGATATCAAATCGGATTAAATTTATTTAATGTATATATTAGTGTCAGGGATTTGCAAGAAAAAGCTGTTCTTTCAGAATAGAAAAAGAAATATTAATACTTTGACTGCCACGTCGAAATAACGCGTCTCGTTCATAGCGCTGAGGTAATATTTTATATGACGTAAGGTTTCATAGAAACTAATCTTTTATTTTAGATGTTCCAATAAAAATTTCTAATTGTTCAATGAAACATTTTTTATTTTGAAAGTATATTCCAATTAGCGATAATGTTCAAAATGCACTGACTGTAAATTTTCATAAAACTTTTATAATTTAAGTAGTTGAAACACTTCGGTCACTAATAACCACTGTAGCGTCACAGAAGAAACAGTATCCAGTCGTATATGACCAACGTGGCAGTCAAAGCGTTAGCCCGTTTCTGTACGAACGCCGGATATATTCGGCATCTATGTGACAACTTATAATTCTGTTATAATTCTCTGACCGGCACCTCGTACAGCGGGAGAATGTCACGGAGGTACAGAGTACTTGTACTCGAAAGGGTTAAAATGAAAAATAAATTTTCCAATAAAAGAAAAAAGTAGAAGAAGATTCAGAAGCAGAGAAAACGTAAAAAGAAGAAAAAAAAGAAAACGAGGGAATCGAGGAATCAAGTTGGCGCCTCGTTCAGAGTGCCGTAAATCCTTTTACATCGTTCGATACGATCGAGAACGAAACGAAACGATACGAAACGAAACGAAACGAAATGAAACGAATGGAAAGGAAAGGAAAGGAAAGGAAAGGAAAGGAAAGGCGAGGAGAGCGAGGCGCGCAGGTGTTGCCGAGATATCCTCGTTATTTATTGATTTACTTAATTCGGCCAAAGAGGACCACGGGGCCTCGTTCTCGTCGTTTGAAAAGAGCCGGCTCATTTCGTGATTAAAAGACGTTACGGACGCCTTGGCTCAGCATGTGTGTGGCGGCAACCTTCTCTCTCTTTCTCTCTTTCTCTTTCTCTCTCTCTTCTATCCGATATATACTCTCCGCTATATTTCCGTGCTTAACGACTCTCATCGAACTGAAATAAAAAGAAAAGAGAAAAAGTATTAAAAAGAACCAGGGACGAGAGTCGGCTTCTTAAAGAAAAGAAAGAGGGAGGGGGAGTGGGGTCGAAGGGGGAAGTAGAAATTAATAATCATGAGAAAAAAAAATTATGGTTATCTCGGTTTGCCAAATTCGTGAAAACCAATTTTATTTGTCCTCGTATTTAGAAACGATTGAAAATGTTTCATCCGCGTGAAACGTATCGAGCTCGTAATAATTGTCCATCAAATAAAATATATTTTATCAAAGAGGTAGAGAGACATAGAGAGAGAAAGAGAGAGAGAGAGAGAGAAATACAACGTGTCGAGAGGTGGAATCCTCGTGAGAAAATAATTATTCCAAAGAGTAATAAAACGAGAGAAATAGTCGATCGTTAAAATCGACACTGTTACTACATTGCTATAAACGATGTACATACATATATATGTGTATATATTTATATATATATATATATGTATGTATATGTAGACATAAATAGAAACGATTAGAAATTCGACATAAAAGGTGATCGTTTATCCCTCGTTTAAACTGTTCATGTTCATTCCTCATAAATCACTCTGAAGAACCTTCCTAACTATAAAAACCAAAAGTAAAAAAAGACCGAAAATGGAGAAGACAAAAAGAGAAGAAGAAGAAGAAGAAGAAGAAGAAAAAATTGGTAACACCCAAAGATCCTCAAAGTGCAATAAAACAAAAGTCAACAAAAATTATTTAGCCGAGAAAATCTTTTGAAGAAACGATGATTGCCGTATCGATTGGATTGGCCTTGAAAATGAGGAAAAATTATAAAATAGCGAAATCATCATCCTCGTTTATGAGCTCGTTCCATGTATTATAACGGGTAACCACGATTTCAAGTTCCCGCCGATGATGGTTCGCATCGTAAAAGGAGCCATCGACGAAACCTGTAAACGTTCCAATCGTTATAATACCAAAGTAAGAGAAAGAAAGAGACAGACATTAAGTTCTATATATATCTGTTTCTCTCTCTCTCTCTCTCTCTCTCTCTCTCTCCTTTNACCCAAAGATCCTCAAAGTGCAATAAAACAAAAGTCAACAAAAATTATTTAGCCGAGAAAATCTTTTGAAGAAACGATGATTGCCGTATCGATTGGATTGGCCTTGAAAATGAGGAAAAATTATAAAATAGCGAAATCATCATCCTCGTTTATGAGCTCGTTCCATGTATTATAACGGGTAACCACGATTTCAAGTTCCCGCCGATGATGGTTCGCATCGTAAAAGGAGCCATCGACGAAACCTGTAAACGTTCCAATCGTTATAATACCAAAGTAAGAGAAAGAAAGAGACAGACATTAAGTTCTATATATATCTGTTTCTCTCTCTCTCTCTCTCTCTCTCTCTCTCTCTCTCTCTCTCCTTTCTCTCTCAATAGCTGGCGCAGTCCCGGATCGTCATTTACTCGAACTGGTTGTAATTTCCAGGATTGAATCGGCTGCCGGTGAACGCGGGTTACGATCTGCCTGTGGAATCCCTCTCTCCTCTCTCCTCCCTCCGAATGCCATCCAACTCGCGATCTCTCCGTTAAGGAACTACGCCGATTTCGTCCTCGAAATACACTTCGATCCTTCGATGCGTTCCCCGGAAATTCGCGACCGAGAGAAGGACTAACACGTGTATACAAAATATACATAGTATATATATATATATATATATACAGTAAACCCCCCTATAACGCGGTACTCTTATAACGCATTTTCATACTACGCGATTTCAGTCCCTCGTATAACGCGTGTTTTCCCCTATATAACGCGGGGATTTTCCACGTGTTTCTGTACTGTGAAATTTATAATGATTTGAAGTTTGACAGTTAACAGTTCATAGATAATTTCGCGTACCTCTGCACATTGTGTCAATTGAGAATACTCCTACAACGCGATTTCCTATTACGCGGAACGAATCTACCGCGTTATAGGGGGGTTTACTGTATATATATATTAGATTATGCAGGATGTACGTTTGATTTCTCATGTCATTGAAGAAAAAAGAACTTCTACGAGAAACGTCCAATCGGGGAACATCCTTCGTCCCATTTTTTCCTAATAATTATTTCATTATACGAAGGAAAATGAGGTAATGGAAATAATCGATCGAAAAAGCTTTTGAGAAGACTAGTCTTGCAGGAAGGTAAATATAGTAGGGTAAGAAGAGGAAGAGGCAGGGGATAGGGGAAGAGAGAGGGATAGTTATAAAAGTTGTGGACGAGGGGAACCGGGGAAGCCTTGGGTCCCAGCGGGACCGTCGCCGCGGGGGGGCCTTACACTTACGCGGCAACACATTCAGCCGAAAAACCAACATCGGCGCCGACAAATAACTACCCATATTATCCGATCTTGTAGGCTACCATCTCGCCACGACTCCTTTGTGAGGGATCACGGCGTTATGTATACCGTTGTATGTGTGTGTGTGTGTGTGTGTGTGCGCGTGCGTCGTGGCACCGTCGGGGCCCACCTTGCCTTCACGTTAAGGGACGACTCACCTAAACACATATATACGCGTATATATATATATAGGTATATACATAACTACTTATAGGCGTATGAACGAGATGGATTCAGACGGGAAAACAAGACGAGGTTCCCTTTTTATTTTGTATTTTTCTTTTCCTTTATTTTTTGTTTCTGGATTTTTCAATCACTCTCGAAAAAAAAGAGGTCTTCATTGTCCAGAAAATAAATCTTTACTTTTTCTTTTTCTTATTTCATCGTTGACATTATTTTTGTTCCTACATTTGTTCATTAATATTTCTTCAAGGTGAAATATGTAATATCATTGAAGTAAAGAAGAAAAGAAAAAAAAAATATATATGCATATTTATCGATGATAATAAGAATATAAATATTCTTTGGATTATATTGCTAATTTCTCGTAACCAATCACGACTAATTGACACCAAGAGCGTTATCGCGTAAAAGGAAAGAAAGTTTTGTTCTTTTCTTTCTTTTCTTTCTTTCGATGGCAGGATTAATTGGCTTTGCTAAAAAATCATCCGATCGAGTAGCGTTAATGAGAACTGGGTTGACACGTGTGTGTGTGTGTGTTTGTATGTGTGTGTGCGTACGTGCGAGCCGTTTAATAGACGCACTGACGTTAATTTCTCACGTTTCGCGCGAGCACGAAGGACGTCGTTCCAATTTATTTGCTCGTGTCGACGAATATGACAAAGAAGAGGAATAAGAAGAGGCAAAATATGACGTTGAAGAAAAAGGAGAGAGAAAGAAAACCAGTTGGTAACCCCCTCAGGAGGCACAAACGCGACTTTGCGGTCTTAATTTTATAGCAGGCACGCACGTATCTCAACTTTCGTGTTTTCGAGGATATCAAGAAAAGAAGAGAGTGAGAGAGGGAGAGAGAGAGAGAGAAAGGGATAGGTGGAGAGAAAATTATGTAGAATATGAAACGCTCAAGTTTCGAACTAACAATAAATATGAATTAAATAATTCCTAACGAGTTAACTTGAACAAACAAAACGAGGACGAACATATGCATATTTGTTGCATTTCGTTATAAAAACGATTAAATGTAGAAGAAATATTTCTGAACGCGGTTATGTTTTAGAAACGATTGTAAATGATAATAATATGATTGGCAGACTGAAATATCAAATCTAAATATATGTGAAAATATATTTTGTTTATCTTACAAAAATGGTGATTAAATGTTTAAAAATAACTCACCCTCCGTATTTTCATAATTTTTCAAATAAAGTCTCTCTAATCGATGGGATCGTCATTGAAAGATAAATATAAAAAGAAATAATATAAAAATCCATAGAGAACGATGAGCAATTTTAAATAATCGAAAAATAAAATGACAAATATGTAAGAAATAGGTACTGTTAGCGTGCAAATTCACTCGCGTGCAGGTCGAGAGATCTCGTAAAGAGCCAAGAAAGGAGTCTCGAGAAAGTTCGGAATGCGTATGGAGTATGGAGTTGGTGGAATGAGTAGGGAGAACGAGTAGGGCCCGAAAGGGCTTTGCTCCTCTCTCGCTCCACCCGACGATTGTAAATCAGAGCAAATTGATCGCAAATCAGCCACGTCGGACCCTCCCACACGGCTCGACGCGAGAAAGGAAGTGGGTGGGGAAAAGGAAGGAAGGAAGGAAGGAAGGAAGGAAGGGAGGAAGGAAGGAAGGGAGGAAGGAAGGAAGAAAACGGGGCCTTATCGGCGGGCCTAAGGTGAACGCGCGAGCGCACGCCCACGCGTGTGAACGTTTGTATATAGGTATATAGGTATAGTCGTTGAAAGCGACACACGGCGGTCTCCAACCGAGAACCAACGAGATGGGCTTTAAGCTCGTTCGGAGACCCTTAAGAGACTGCACCTTAAGGCGGCTAAGTTGTCCTCGTCGGTAAGCACAAACGTGCCGACAAACGTTGTCTACCTAGAAACGACCCCACTCTTTTCCGAGTAGCCCATCCCTTCCATTCTGGGCCTTACCGAACTCCTTTATTTTGCTATTTGGAATAGCGATGTCATTGATATTTCACTTAATATTGTATTTAGTTTTTAACGTTCATTTGGTTACATCCTCGTGCGTATAAATACGATTAGTTTAAATGATATTTAAATCAAATTATACCTAACGATATTATATTAAACTCACTTTGAAATTGATTTACGCGTTGGGAGTTTATAAATAATAGAAAATTCTTCCTTCCCCCTATTTAACGTTAGAAAATTTCAAAAAGATGACACCCACTCACCCAGCAGATGCATAGACGATTCGGTCAGTATCTCAAAGGCAAAGCTTCTCTAAAGTTTCTCGCGATAATGCGAAGATTCTCTTGGGCAGTTATTTCTGTGAAACTCGGAAGGCCAGTTTGCAGCTCTTCTATAGATATCTACAGAAGCGACGACGAAGAGGTAATACGCCGCGCCGTTGCAACCGAACCAACCGACGGCTCCTGGTCTCGGTGGATGGATACGGACAGGTCCGCATTGTATTCCGTGGCCAGTAAATCCTCCTCCTCGTAGTGTAAATGAGAGAACCGAATGGGAAGGAGGATGGTGTAGTTGTACGAGAGAGAGCGAGAGAGAGAAAGAGAGAGAGAGAATCTCCGGCCAGTTTGACTTGCTTCGGAAGCTGGAACGCGAGTTTCTCGAAACTCAGAAAGATAGTGAGGAAGAGAGAGAAAGAGAGAAAGAGAGAGAGAGAGAGGGACAAAGAGAAGTAGGATGATAGCGAAGAAGAATAAAAGAGAAAGATAGAAAGATAGAGATTTATCTCCTTTGCAACGGAGCTCTTTGTCGCCAGCCGCGGTGAGAAGTTCACATTTTTCAGCATTTTTTTCCGTAAGAAGCCCAACGCCTCTACCTAACCGACCCATCCTAAGCACCCACGGAGCAGGGGAGAACAAACTCTGTTTCCCTCTCCTTATTTCTCTCTTAAGCCCACCTCTTGTCTCCCTCTTATTTTTTCGCGTGTCTTTTACCGTCGCTGGCGTTTCGGTGGCGACGAGCCGCCGGCTTGTCGTTTGACCGTTCCGTCCGGCTACTGGAACCGGCCCGAATTCCACGTGTGCTAAAGTTTCCTGGAAACCAACTCTTGCTCCCATCTCTTCTGCCTACTCGGCTGGGCAGCCAGTCTGTCTCTTCCCTCGCTTCGCTGTTTAAATATAAGGGAATACTCATGAAAGTCGTGGTAACTATCCTTCGTTAACGATCCGTGTCTCTAGAATCTAGACGTTTGATTTACTCAACAAGAGTGGAATGTAATGTCCGTAGTTAAAATCTCTTCTTTGGTTAGAATCGAATCCTGATCATTTTCTGATTCGATCGTTCTATGCTAAAGAGAAAGACAGAAACAGAGAGAGACAGAGAGACAGAGAGAGAGAAAGAGAAGAACTGTGAGGGCTAGGAAGGATTCATATCTGATCGAATATTTTCTCGCTGGACGATTTCAGGATAGGAATCCCTCTCTTAGATCCTATAACGAGCAGAAGAAAAATTCCGATCAGCCGACAAAGCGGGTCAGGCCTACTCGAAAATTACAACGTTTCAATTAGGAATCGATCGAATCGATCATGCGGGGAATGGGTCTAACCGATATTACTTTTTATTTTTTTTTTTTCTTACAATCTCCCTTGGATCATCCTCCTTGTCATCGTCGCCATCGTCGTCTTCTTATCTGTTTCATTTCTCGGACAACGTCGTTTGATCGATTCTTGCGATATACAGTCTGACTTTCATTCTCCTTATCCTCGGATCTAAAAATTATTCTTATAATTCTTGGATCTCTGTTAAATTTTATTTCAAAGATTTTATGTACAAAAAAAAGTACGTAACTTCTAATATTCGTAGAGATGTTACCAAAGATATTAAATATGATATAAATTTAAGAATAATAATTATTTGCTTTTCGTTTATAGTATATATATATTGTCAGTAATATAACTAGAATAATTACTAGAAAAAATTGTATAAAAAAAATTGATAATTCAATGCCTAGAGTAGTCTATGTTATTTGGACGGAGAACTTTGTCATTGTGCGACAAAAGTTTTAATCGTAGAGACTTGAAACTTGTGATCATCTAGGAGCATAACAATTCTTAAATACCCTAAATATATATATATATATATATATATATATACTACCCTAATTTATATATATATCTTATAGTGTGTCGAAAGCTAGGGATCCTGAGGCTAAAGTCGACCTACGACGTGCCGACCACTTTGCATAGTTTAGTGTGGCGACACCTCCCGGTGTCAATTAAATCCTCGTGTCGCTATCGGACCGTCCTGAAGTGGTCCTTTTCTTGGACTTCTCCTCCTTCACCTTGTCTCTTTCTCTTTCTCTTTCTCTTTCTCTTTCTCTCCCACTCGTGTCTCTCTAATTTTGTTCAAGTCGATGGACCATCTAACCACGTCCAAGTATTGTCGATCAAAGGGAAAGGAGACCAGAACGCATTCCGATCGGTTTCTAATCTTTACCTCACCGAACAAGATGACAAAGACAGAAAACTTATTTTTGTTTTTTATCTTTTTCTTCCTTTCTCGATGATACTCTATTTTAAAGATTTTTATAATTACACTTCTTCTCACGGACACGAGATGTATCTTTTTTACTTTCTTTATTAACCTTTCTAAAGAACATTGCTTTGATTTTAAGAAAAGTGTAAAGGAAAATCGATTTTTTGTTGTATTTTCTTATAATCAATCATTTTAAGAATTTTGTGTCAAAAGTTCAAGTCAATCAGAGCAAAACTCTCAAAGATCTTCCCTATTTTTCACTTCTTCAGAGTTTCAAACTTTAAAGACATTTTCCTTGAAACCACGTCTTCAAAAGTCCGTTCCAATCAGCATTAAAAATGAAAAAAATCTTTAAAAAAACGTTGGGAAAGGAAACACTTGTGTTTTAATAAAAAAAAGTTTTGATTTCTTGACTTCTGATAATTCTACGCTGAGATATCGTTGGAACAGCAAACGCGTCATCTTTTTTTAGAAAGCGTCCTTCCAAATGTTCTGTCACCGGTTTATTTTTCGATATTTTTTTACAAAAAAATTACAGAATGTTGTTCGATTGATGCTTTGCAACATAAAAAAAATTTGAATACAATTACTTTAACCATATCTCAGAAAAAAATTTGTAAAGTAAGTGTTTCCTTCACCAGTTAAATCCTACCCTCACTTTTAAATTAAAAAATCTGAATATTTAAATATTTACATAATATACTATTTATAATATAATTCTTCTGAAATATCGTAGTATTATTATTTAACAAAATTGATGTTACGTTATTGATTTTTTTCATATTTTGTAGAATATTAAAGAAAAAAAAGTCGAAATAGATTTCGATGAATTCGATTCGTTCCATAGGGATTCTCCTTTATTCCCATAAGAGACTAGAACAATCGTAGGAAGGAGGACTTGGCCCTTGTCTAACAGAGCTCCAGGCACCTTAGTCGAAGCAATTTGTATGCTGATGGCTATCTTCGTGGAATAATTTATAAACGATATTAAAGCGAGCTCTTTTAGCTGGGCCACGCAACACGCCTTGATACTGAAGCAACCCTTACACTTGAAACCCTCGTATACCGTATTACGACCACTATTACTATTTCTATCCAACCTGGGTTACCACACGGAACTGCGGATACCGATTTGAATTTATCGACTTGTGTTTTTTACAATCTGTCATGTAACTTCCCCTAGTGCCTACATTACACGTTCAGAAAAAGTGAATACAGATAAAGGAAGGTGGGTAAAGAGAAAGAAAGAGAGAGAGAGAGAGAGAGAGAAGAGATTAGGATGTTCGAGAGAGCTATCTACCTCGATCGAAATTTAAATAGCAATTGTATTGGTCTAGTTTGTTAACGAATAAATAAATAAAAAACGCATCGATCTTTAGTCGGAAACGGGAATTCCGGCTAATTTTACATACCTGTACTACAGAATGATCTTTGATACTTCTTTAGGTTTAAGTCCTTTGAATTTTTATCCTATCATTATTCTTTACGTAGATTTAAATAAGAATTAGATATATCTATGGTATATAAAATAACTTCAATAGATATTCGAAAATATTGATCATTTCATTTTGGGGAATGGTATTTAACGAAGAAAAGAAAAAGCAAATATTTGGCAAATGTCAAATTAGCTTTGGTAAGGAGTTACATCACACACACACATACAGAAATATACATACACATGCACGTATGTGGATAAGCTATGCTTATGTGAACTTTCCTGAAAATCGTGACCCCATCGCGTTGAGACGCGAGACAACGAAAAGACAAGCTGCTTTCGTGATCGAATCGATTACCATCAAACTGCCTCATTACCTGGACTACCGTTAGAATAAGAGAGATAAAGAAAGAGAGAGAAAGAGGGAGAGAGAAAGAGAGAGAACTGAAAGGGAATCGAAAAAAAGGGACTACGATAAAAGTCAGTTTATGGTCGATACTAACGTGTACCCTCTTACATTTTCTTTCTCTTTCTCTCTCTCTCTCTCTCTCTTTCCCTCTTTCACTTCCTTCTGCTTTGACGTTTCATTAATTTATTTGTCCTCGGTGTGCACGAATCACGTGACTCCATAGAACAATTCTTTTTTGTTGATTTTACTTCTTCTTTCTTACGAGGTCTGATCAAAAAGTAAGACGACTTTTTGAATTTTCTTGGGATACCTAGAATCGATTTTTGTTTCCTTTTTTTTCTTATGTTGGTACACTCGTCGTGAACATATGTTCACAGTTTTAGTATAAAATATTTTTGTTTTGTTATATATATTATTTTTTATTCTAAAATAGGTAACTGTGTATTCGTAGGAGTATAACTTTCTTATATTTTCTGACACGTTAATATTATATGAATATTTAAATAAATTATCTTCTATGCTTTTATTTTTCTTTTCATGTTAAAATTAAATTTTTTTGTCGTCTTCTTTCTCTTTCTCTTCTCTTTTTTTTTTTTTTTCTAAGGAAACATTTATCAAGAGTGCAGAAAATAAATATGTATAACACGTTGATGTATGGATTCATCGATAGTAATGCAAAAAACCACATAGTCACGATACATAGTTCCTAATCTGGAAAATCTATTAGCCGTGACATTCCATTTTCATGGTCAATTAAATGCACCTACGGTGGAATGAATCGACGGTTGAGTTAAACGATGATGACTCCTCGATCCTTTCACTTGCATCCTATTAGATCGATCGAGATGATATCGATACTTTGATTTTTATCATCATTTAGATACATCGATTATTTATTAATGCATATATTTTATTTATCCTTCTCAGGTGTTATTTTATATATTATACCAATTAATTTGATACTTTTTTCCATTTAATTTATAGAGTTCTTGTTTTCTTTTCTACTCAAAACGATTTCAATATTCAACAAAATTGCATGCGTAAAGATTTTTAATTGAGATTATTAGGATCTCGAATAAGTTATCGCCGTTTCTTAAAAAATGACATTAGCAGTACTCCGTGCATGGAATTTCAAATGGTAATGAATCGGCAAGAAAGTAAATTTCAGTCTATGGTACAAGTAACACTCCTCTAACACGGTAGATAGATTCTTAGTTAGAAAATTCCGTGTTGTGCGAAACCGTGTTGTATGAGATCCAGAGTCAGTACAAAAAGGGGGGTTACAGGAGGGTTCCTGCAATTTACGAATCGTGTTGGAACGAAACCGTGTTATAAGATGCCGTGTTGTTGGAGGACTACCTGTATTTCACAATAGTGTCAACCACGTGTTTGTTTATTGCTTCTGAAAATGTCTATTTTTTATGCCAAATAAAGTGTTTTTGCGGGAGAATTTTATTGAACTACTTTATTCTAAAGAAATCTGCAGTTGAAACAGACAGAATTCTTGTCGAGACTTACGGTGACAATAATCTGTCTGATACGATATGCAAAGACTGCTTTCGACGATTCAAAAATAATGATTTTCAACTTAAGGATTCTGAACGTTTTGGCGCACCGACAAAGTTTCAAGACGAACAATTAGAACCTTATATTGAACCTTACACCTTAACCTTAAACCTTACCTTTTATTTTGTGAAAAAAACACGGCGAGAACTTATTCAAGATCCTAATAATATTTCCTTTTTCTGTTTTTTTTCTTCACGCGATCAAATTTTTATCAATGAAATAAATAAATAAATAAAAAAAAAAAGAAACTCAAAATAAATGTTAAGTTACAAAAAGTTCGTTAAAAGTTCTCGAGACAAATTTCTTTTGGCATTATCGTAGGAAAGGATTCCAAAAGAAGACGGAGATAAACGCATTCCATTCGTTCTCTTCTTATGTAGGTGCCGACGTATGTGTCAGGTCGACGTCCTCCACGAGTTTTCGACTGTAATCGTCGTAGTAGTTGTCTGGTAAAAAGAAAAACGAGAAGAAAAAAGAGGAGGAGAAGAAGGAGGCAAAAGGGTTGTCAACGACAGTAAAAGCAAGTGCGTGCTGAGTTGTTGGACGCCCGTCGTCGATCTTACCTTTATACCTACAGGATCTAACTGCCAACTCAGATGTATCTTGCAGCTGTTCTTTCACACCGATAAAATCCCACGAATTAACAATTATATACCTTATATACCTTGAATTAACAATAAGATTAAATAACTAACGAAACAACGGAAGATGGAAAACAAAAGAAATGATAAAACGTCGTTGGTGATGGTTTGTGGAGGTGGGGGATTCGAATTAATCAGAAACGAAGAGAAAAGAAAAATAATACGAGAATTAATCAAAATAAGAAAAAAGGATATATTAGATAGTCCCATAAGTTTCTTCATTATTTTTCAATATAAAATATTTTTTCTCTGTTGTACTTTATATTAATTTACTTAACAATATACGATTTTATTTATATTATCTTGTTTATAATACTATGGTATTTAATATTAGTTAAATAATATAAAATATTGAGTATAAAAAGTTAATTAAGACAAAAGGAAGAAACTTATGGGACAAACTTATACATGAAGATTAATCCATTTGCATCATAGCGTGGATAATCCGCGATAAAATACATTTTTGTAATATGACAATATCCATTGATTGTTTTAAACAATATATATTGTTATGTATTTGTATATTTTTATTATGATAAATAAACTTTATGAATAATTTTAATGTTACTGTGTACTGCATCTACGACCGATAACGCGTGGTGATACAGGCCAGTTGTCAGTCGAACGTTGTTGATGTTTAAACATACTACATAAAATAGGTTTATGATGCAAATGGGTTAATAATGTAAGAGAGAGTGAAAAAGAGAGAAAGGGAGAGAGAGAAAGAGAGAAACAAAAGTATAATTATGTGTTCTTTCTCTCTCAATTTTTCCCTTTCTGTGTCTCCCTCGAAACAAAAAATTGATTCAAGACAATTTTATATTTTTGTTAAATTAATATGTATATATGTATATATATATATATATATGTGGGTGATTTTGAATCCCACGTGTTTTTTTCTTGATATCAAATAAAAAATAAAAAACAAAAAAATAAACGATAAACAATTTCGTAAGCTTTTCTTTTTCCTTTTTCCCCTAAGACACAAATGATAGGGATTTTAAGGGATAAATTCGAGAAGGGTATATTTGATGAAGGGGGGAAAAAAAGGGTTTACGTCAAGGAAAGGAGGGTTAGTTTTACAATGTACAAATTACAATTAATAAAGTATTAGAAATTTTGTCGTGCATGAAGGAGAGTTGAATTTGTTTTTTGACTCATTGGCCACGCAAGTCCGGCCCCATTTTATTGCTTTTCTTTTCATTTTCATTTTCATTTCATCATCTTTATTTTCATTAACTTTCTCTTCCTTTCTTAATTTTTTATTCGTTATCACTCATTCACTCTTGCTTCTTTCGTACTATTTCCAACTCTTTCTTTCTCTTTCTCTCTCTCTCTCTCTCTCTCTCTCTCTCGCTCTTTTTCTAATTCCAGATCTTAAATAAAATTTTCGCGGTAGTTTCATTCTCGAAAAAGAAAAAAAAAAGACAAAATTCGACGAGAGAATCGCCATCTTTTTAGTTTTCCTTAAAAAATAGACATTTTTAATGGGATAGATTATTATTATTTGACTTTGTTGGTAGTCTGATTTCATCGAATTCACTGTTAAGATGTGTGTGTGTGTATGTGTGTGTGTGTGTGTGTGTGTGTGTAAATAGGTACACTTTTACAACGATGGGTGCTCGCACACGCAACGAATATACGGTTTTTATTTCCTATTGATCATAAAATTCGGAAGATAAAAATCATTATTTGATTATTTAACCCATTTGCATCATATTTGAGATTATTTTTACATTTATTTCAAGCTAAAAATGATGGATTACTTTTTAATACACCTAATATGTGCCCATTTTACCTGGAAACTATCACCAGAGCAACGCATATATGCGCCCATTTCATTTAAGCACTTATCACCAAAGCGCATATTATACTCGTGCATATTGGGCGTGCAGTCAATGAAAAGTTGTCATCGGAAATAGTTTCAGGATAAAATAAAATAAAAAAGTAAAAAAAGTTAGACAGAAAATTATGCATTGATCATTTCAAGTTCTTATCATTTGGTGTGCAAAATAATTAGATACCATTTATTTTATTATTATTATTCTATAAAAAAATAAACATTCATTAAAATTCATTATTTATGCAATAGTTTTTTTTTTATTTTCTTATATTTTGAAATATTTTCATTTAAATACAATCGACCAAAATTTTGGTGGTAAGAACGATTTTTCTTTCCATTTTTCTGTTTGATGCAAATGAGTTGAAACGAAAAAATTGTTAGATTTCTTGGTTCCTGTTATTGTATGTTCGTGTATGTATGTGTGTGTATATGTGTGTATACGTGTGGGAAAAAAATACATCAAAGAGAGATGAGGTTTGTTTATAATTGATTTTCATTAATTGATCTAACCTTTTTATTTTTTAATGTAATTATAGAACGATTTATATGGATCGATCGATTGATTGATCAATCGATTATTTGGCTCCCATCGATCTCTATGTGTGTTATACAAAAAAAAAAGGAAAGTTTTTTCGGTTCATTTAATTTCTCTTTCCTCCAATATTTTTTTTTTTTTTCTATTATACTTTGTTTTTTTCTTCTTCGTTTCTTATCGATGCCAAATTTGACGTTCCCTTCGATTTCTTCTCACCCCTCTTCAATTCTCTTTAAATCTACATACCATCCGCTATTCTTTTCTTTTTTTTTTATAACGATTCGTAGGTTGCGTGTTTCAAAAAGCTTTTTCTTATCCTCTCCCACATTTCTTTTCCTATCATTACATACTTGATAATTATCTACATCAATTGTTACTATTTATACAAAGTTCTTAGCTTCGGTTTGGATTCGTCGTTCTTTTCGAACATAGTTTAGAAGATAACAAAATCGCACGCGAGAGAGAAAGAGAGGAAGAGAAAATAAAAAGAAGAAAAAAGAAAGAAAAATTAAATAACACTAAATTAAAAATTAAATTAAATTAAATTAAATTAAATTACATTAAATTAAATCATCAATAAAGTATTTTTTAAATATTTGAAAAAATTTCTATAAAGGAGATTATTAAATAATCACTTTTGATTTCCAAACAATGTCGAAACAATACGACGAATCTAATCCGATCTCAGTGTCTACGATTAAAAGTTTTCGAGAGAGAAAAACGTTGTCCATTATTTGTATCGCGCGTGTGTGTGTGTGAGTGTATTCTGTATATATGTGTGTGTGAATATCGAGTACGTGTATTTGTTTCATTTTTTTTTTATTTATCATTTATTTCGTATAATAGATTTTTTTTTTTTTTCTTTAAACTTGTAAAACATTAGACGCAAGGAGAACGATCCTTTGGATCCAAAGATCCTACCGATCCTTCTTCTTGTGCATTTCAAATCCGAGGAAGCCTCGTCGTCGTCGTCGTTTACCATAATTTTCTTTCTCCTTCACCCACCCCCTCAACCACCACCACCACTTCCTCCTCCTCTTCTTCCCGCTATCCGATCTATTTGTAAATTACCAAAAAGTATGCACACTCCTCGTATTTCTCCCCGTTGATGAACAAAAAAACGTGAGAAAAATTTTTAGACGAATGATCGAGATGAATGATCGGTGTCGGGGAGAAGCGAGTGGTGGTGGTGGGGGTTGGGGTTTAGGGGAGTGAGATGATGACGACGATGATGATGATAATGGTTGTGGTGGTTATTTGTTGGGTAAATCGGTACGAACGATCGGCCGCGCGTTTCGTCGATAATCTATATATCATACATGTATGCGAATAATGCTTACATATACAAATATATATATATATATATATATATACATATACATACACATTATATTGTGTCACAAGCCTCGAACGAAATTGACGAATCAACGTCAAAAAGATGGCGATGGCGATGGTGTCGATCTTCCCTTCCCCACATTTTCTTTTCTCTCGTTTTGCTGGTTATTTTATTGTAGTTGTTTTTTTTTTGTTCTCATTTTGTTTTGCAACGATTCTCTTCTCTAATCATTCATATAATTAATATATTCAATAATAATTAATACAGAGTAAGGGGGGATAGAGGCGTAATTTATATTTATATATATGTATATATGTATATATGTATATATATATATATACGTATACATATATATATATATATAATATATAATATAATATAATATATATAATATCACTAGGGTACATATGTACAGAAGGGGCACGGGACATTCGCAAATAATAATTAGGATGTGCATTTTTTTTTTTTTTCGTATTGCAAAATCTCACAAGCATTCCACAGATATATTTATCATTTTATTCAATCTTTCATTCATATTTTTGTTTCTTTCTCATTCTCATTCTCATTCTTATTCTCATTCGCTCTTTCGCTATCTCTCTCTCTCTCATTCTCTTTTTATTTTTCTTGCTAGAGCCTTTTTTTTTTATCCTGTAAAGCCCAAAAGCTCTCATCGTATATATCGTACCTCTCACATTCTCTCTTATCCTTCCACCTCTTGCAAAAGCTCTCGCAAGCTTTCACGATCGCTCGGCCGATCGATACACGACGACGATGATGACGGTGGCGCCATTTTCACGAATCGTCCTTCCTCCCGTTAAATCGAAAATGTTTTTTCGAAAAAAAAGAAGGAGATAGAGGAATAGAGAAAGGGAGAGAAAGGGAGAGAAAGGGAGAGAAAGAGAGAGAGAGAGATAGAGGAGATAAAGAAGATTAAGAAAAAGGATAAACGATGAAGAGGACGTCCTCTTCCTTCCTCTCTCTCCCTCCCACCCTCTTCTCAATCTATCTCTTTCATATTCTCATTCTCCTTTACTCCGAGTTTCCCTACTGAAGAAAGAAAATTGCACTTTATAGTTTTGATAGATCATTTTAGTTGTTGTTGTTGTTGTTGCTTCCTTTTAGAATCGTCCACTTGCGCAAGGAAATTCACACGGATGACGGATGAGGATAAGAACGAGACAACAATAACGATTTGGTGAGAGTAAATTATCGAGATAAGAACGACAAAGAGTTTGAGCAAGTTTCGAATTTGTGAGAAACGAAGATTCCTCTCGCTACGAGGGTTCCGAGGTCGAGTCAGGTTCCCTCTCGTCGGCAGACGGATCGTCGAGATCGAGGGAGCCATCGTCGTCGGGATCCAGATCGGGATCCAGATCAGGATCCAAATCGGGATCGGGATCCTCCGGATCGTCGTTTGTGCTGGTTACCGGCTCGTTCTCCTGTCACGGACTCCCCCCGCCACCTGTTTCTCCGTCCCCACGGTGTCCAGGCGTTAAGCTTGGACTTCTTCTCCTTTTATCTTGAAGACCGTTAACCATGTTCTCGATAGATTTTAATTCGGTGGCAGATCCCGAAGTGGTTGAACCTAATGTAGGACCGGTATTGGCCGATACCGTTGCTGGACCACCGCCGGTAGGCGTTGGAGAGCCCGTAGATGGCCTCGGTGGTGGGGATCTTGGGCTGAGATTTCTACTCCCAGGTGTAACTGTCTCGAAAGCCGAACCATGGGACGGGGCTGGCAATGTATACGGCGCAAATCTATGTCCTTTCAATTGATGTAGCGGACTTGCCAAGGGATGCGGGTAATGAGCAAATAGGGCTGGGTGCTGCGAAGCTGCCAAAGCCAGCTGAGCGTTGAACAACATACTTGGGGTAACTCCACCGTGTAGACCCAATGGACTAGGTGGTATCAATGGACCTGGACCTGGATATAATCCTGGTACAGGTGGATAGAGGTACGGTAGTAATGGTGGGTGCAAAGGTGGGCCAACCGACACGTCCGGACGCGGTCCTTCGGATCCTGCTGCTCCTCCTGACACTCCGCCGCTCTCTGAACCCGAGGATTCGCTACCTTCTCCTCTCTCGCTCGTTCTATCGTCCCTTTCCCGTGACTGTTCTCGTTCTCTATGATGATGAGCAGGATGCGGCGTTTCCGGACCTACCACGTCCAATAACTTATCCTCGTCATCCAGCAAATCGTTAGCCGAGTTAGACGATCTTCGTTTCTCCGGAGATGCTGGACCACCCGACGTTAAACGAGAACCGCCTCCCGATACCGTCAACAGCGCCTGCCTTCTGCAACAAAGAGATGGAGTTAGCAATCTTTTAACACAACCCTCGCTACTTCTAATTATCCAGTTTACCTTATTTGGAAAAAAGATAATAATTTCGAACATATATATATAGAATTCGCGGAGATAGATTTTAAACATAGCTACATATATATATCTGCTGCTGCTTCGCAAGAATCGAAATAATAGATGAAAAATTTCGTTCCCTTTTTTTCTCTGGTAATTGCGGATAAATAAAAGAAAGAAAAAGACAGGTTGACTTGACACGGATTTTCCAACGATCGGAAGGTGCTGCCTATCGGTTAGGTCGACCTCGGCCGAGAAATTCCTTGCGATCGCGGAGCCGCGACGACGCAAAGAGCGCGTCGTCGCATGAAATCAAAAGATCCCGACGAGAGTCACCGTCGAGTCACCGACGAGTCACCGACGATAATTCATTCCCGTCTATTTCTCTTCCACATACATACGTGGACAACATTAAGCAGCATTATAAAGGTTGTCTCTCTCTCTCTCTCTCTCTCTTTTTCTAACGTACACAACATTGGTGCTCATTGCTGCTACTCTACGATGCGATTTATGCGAGTGCCGAGTAAGCGTATCGCCCCGAGGCGTGCGCGCTCTTGTGCTATTAAATTAATTATCTTAATTGCACCTTCGACGCCTTTTCCAAGTGTAAAAGATCGTCCTCGTCCTCGTCGCGATAATAATCCTAATGCACACACGCACACACACACACACACAAACAAAATACAATATACACTTGTATATATACTCCTTTACTTTTATTTTCTTTTTGTTTCCTCTTATTTTATATAACCAACCATTCAGAGTCATTTATTTTTTATATTAATGCAACGAAAACGTATGTCCTCTCTTCCTCGAGTGTTTTTATGGGTGACGTTTTTAGTGAGAAACGATTTAGAAAGATAGTGAGTAGTAGAAGTCGAAGGTTCGATCGGCCTGTGTACTGCATAAGCACGTTTAACTCACTTCGGTTTTCTATGAAGAAAAAATTCTTCTAGTAGGAACGTGAAACGGGTACGTTGCGCGCATGTGTAAATACATAGATAGTCTTTTCTAAGCTACCGTCTATCTATCTGTCTATCTTTTTCCCTTCTTCGTGGACACATGTATACATATAAGGTGGTCCATATAAACTGTTGCAAACGTATACGCGTATTAACAATTTTTTACATAACTTGTACCTTTTTGAAAAATATTAGTTTGATGAAAAAAAAAAGCGAAAATTAATTGAAGCTTGAGATAAACGTAAAAATAATGGATTTCTTTATTCCACAAATTAATATGATTTGGGAGAGGTTTTAATGGACCACCCTATATAGAATGTATGTATCTCTTACCATCTTGGAAACACGTAACGTTCGGTGGAAAGGAATTGGAAGGCTCGATTCTAAGTATGATTGTGAGTTAGTATCACTGTTGGCTGGGAAACTATCGCTTATATAGAAAACTAGTATCTCTTTCTCTCCCCGTGGCATGAATTATAGTCGGTGGAAGTGAGGTATAATAAATTTCTCATAGGTACGTACGTTGGTGTGGCGCGGGACTTCTGTAACTGCGAAACCGTTGCGCGATCGTTTTACAAATCATGCGCGAGTGCGTTCTAATTCTTGGAAAAGTTGGATAGTTCGGAGATACACGTTGAAAAATTCCATTTAAGAAGTATAAATATGTTTTCTTTCTTAGAGATTTGATCGATAAGAAAAAAAAATAAAAAAGGGAGCGAGAAAAAAAAGATTCATCAGTTTTCCCATTTTCTTAGATATTCGTTATCCGATGTAATTTATTTGATAGATTTTTATTACATCGCGAAGACTCTAAAAAGCATTTCTATGAAAAGAGATTTTATATAACAATAATATTTACGTGTGGATTTACTTATATACGAATTTTCGCACCCTGTAAATAAATCTCATCAAACTCGATCGATTCTAAAACGAGTTACTATTATTGAATTAGAAATATTGAATTAGATGGAGAAATGTTTAGACAAGTGTTTCTTTTTCTTTTTTCTTCTAATACCAATCGATTATGTGTAATATAATATTTACTGGCTATGCATTTATGATCACGATACCAACAACAAATGACGTACAAGTGTTAATAATTTAAAAAAAAAAATATATGAGAAAAACTAAAACAAACTCTTATTATTATTTTGTTATTTCTTGCAAAGAAGAATTCATTCGATTCGAGAGAAAGTTCAATTAATTAATAAATCTATCTTACTTGTCTATATTGACTTTCTCTAAATTCCCATTTCTGTTTCAAATGCAGAAGAGAATCCGATCGTAGATAGTTGTCAAAGGTTGACACGAAATTAGTCTTCTTGTCTAGTTTCGCCAATTTAGAGAACTTCTCTCTCTCTCTCTCTTTCTCTCTCTTTCTATCTCTGATTCCCAACAATTTAATACAGTTTTCTAACTCACAAAACACTTCTCTCTCACTATCTCTAATTAGACTACTTTGAGATGATAGATCTCCCTGCTATTAATCGACATGCAAACATGTTTCAAACCTTTGAAATTACAAGTAGTAAACTATCTCTTAACTAATCATCGCAATTATTCGACATTTAAGACGATTAGATCGTTCGTTTAAATCGATTAGAGTACTCCGTGTTGTAAAAAAATTAAATCGATTATTTTGTAATAATTACCGAAGAATAAAAAAATTAAAAAAAAATAGAGAAGGGAAGATGCACGTAAAAAAGAGAGAGGAATATCGTAGTGATACGTTTCGATAGATCGATGATGCCTTACTGTTACCTAATAAGATTTGTTGTACACACTAATACCTGGTATTAGATGGGAATGAGGTGAGAACATTACACCAGAGACCAAGAGAATGAGAGGGAATTCTAGCACGAGATGCAAAAAAAAAAAAAATAGTAAAGATCGATCGAACAAGCACAAAGGTTTTTTTCTTTCTCTTTTTTTTTTTGAAAGAGGACAAAAGCGACCTTGGCCTAGCACTGTGAGAGATAGCCTTCAGTGTTCGAGTTAGTTTACCCTCGCGAATCGATCTAATCCGTTAACTAGAAATCATTGGAGGATGACATCGTGTTCTAATAATTAACTAATCATCATTTTTATTGTATATTTTTGTATCATCAATTGATATGTGTCTTTTGTGGTTATTAGATTAGATATTGAATTTTTGATACGTCCATTAACGAGAGTAAAAAGATATATTCTTTTTCATTTTTTTTTAATCTAGAATTTAATTTAGAAGAAATGAAAAAAAGATGTTGGATGAAATTAAACGATGATGGGAAATATAATAACGATGATAAGTAGAAGAAAAAATGATAATTATTATTATAATTAAAGAAACTAAATAATTCGAAAACGATTGCAAATATAGCTCTTGTATAATCGAATGTTTATAACCAAATAAATGTGCCATTAATTGGATAAGATTAAAAAGTTAATATGTTTCATGAAAATTAAACCAATGCATTTTCTGTAATAGTTTGGACAAATTTAATCTTCGTTGTAAGTCCCAGATAGAAGACTAACACAGGACTGGACACAACGAGAGGGCTTAACGATACCCTAATGCCGTGTAATGCGATCAGTGAACAAATGCACATATCCATTCGTCCACGTGTATGTATATGTGTGTGTGTGTATGTGTGTGTTGTTCATTATACGTGCCAGATGCAACTGAGACGGTGTGTGCACTCTTTGGTTTCAGACGTACGTGTGATAAATCAATAGCGAGACATGTAAATAGGATAGAATCCACCGATAAGTAAAACCCTTAACATTACTTCATGTTTTTTTCTATATGGGACCATCATTACTCGTTTCTAGAAGTACACACACACGCACACATACATTTTTTTCTGCTTTAAATTTTATCATTTTAATTTTATTACTTTATTTGTCTCTCTCTCTCTAAGATATCAGTAAAAGCATTTGAAAAATGATGATAGACGAATATTCGTTAGATAAATTTCCTTATTAGTATCTAATTTGTCGTAAATCTTTTTGTTTTTTTTTTCTTTTTAATAGCGGATATAATATCTCGATTCTTCATATTTAATGGAAGAAACGAGATAAAAAGTGTTTGAAGCTGTTTGGTAGTGATACGTAACAATGATGACCTTTCTCATAATTTCTGATATAATATAGTGATAATGATATGACCCAGGTTGATCCCGCCTACATCAACGAGATGTATTCTCCTCTTCCTCTTCTTCTCCTTTTCCTCCTCTTCCTCTTCCTCCTCCTCCTCCTCCTCTTTCTCTTCTTCCTGACTACTCGAGCCCGTTCTTTCGCGTCAGACAAAATGAAAACTCAGCTTGTCGTTGCCTTTGACAGGACTCGCTCGATGCGAGCTGTTAGTATCATCATCATCTTTTTTCTCTCTCTCTCTCTTTTTCTCTGTTCTTTTACATCATCCTCATCTCGTCTCTTTGCACGGAATTATAATCACCCCATCGGTGAGTCGACCACCCCGTCCCATCACCCCCCCTCTCTACTCTAGGCTCAACCCCCCCACCCTCTCGTTTGCACTGTGATGAACCCTCCTCGGAGGGGGACGAGAGATGGCTAACACACTCCGTACTCGTTTTAACCCCGACAAAAGTAGAGAATAGAGAGATCGAAAGCGACTCAAAGTGATCCCAGGGACCCCACAGTCAACCTTGGATTAGGCGATGTCGCGTGGGTGGAGAAAGGCCACAACCGTGAATTCTCTTCTTTCCTTGTCTCCCTCGTCCTTCCCTACCTACCCCTTATCTCCTTCTGCTGCTACTGTCGAACCCGTGGTACCTTGAATTTTAAATTACGCAACGTTTCCCGTTTTTTTTTATCTCTACGTGCGCGCGCGTGTGTGTTTTATTCGTGGTCTAGTGACTTTAGAAATAAATAATGAAGAGAAAATGTCAAAGAAAGAGAAGGTGATTTTATCCAACGAAATTTTGAACTAAAGTCTTCTTAGTTTATCCTACGAAACTTAAAGTAATAATTAAAAATGTGTTCGCGATAATATATACCTGAGTTCGAAAATTCTCTGTCATTTTGATATTACTTCATCGAATAGCCCCGTTACGGTGATTACGTTCGACACGGTAATAATAAATCGAGGCAAGAAAAGGTGGACGTTCACTTTTTTAAGAGGCGCATCGAATCGACTCGTTACACCTTCAAACTACTTCTACCTACCTTGCTCCTGCGACACACAAACTGACTTGTCATACTTAACAACTTAACGAATTCATAATCTTGAGTTTTAAGTGAAGAGACTAAGAATCACGATTAATAAAAATAATTAATCACGTTCTATTACATTACATAACGAATAAAAATTCCTAAGATATACCAAAACCAAAACCTGGACTCATAACAATAAAATATATTTAACGATTGGTTCGAACGACTATAGAAATAATTCAACAAATGGAAAAGGCGCTCATTATCATTAGGACTCGTCGAAGGAAAAAAAGTAGTCTCACGTAGTTCTAGAAGTTGGAGGTAAACTTCAGGGTCCCACGTACGTGTTCGGGAAAACGATTGACGGGAGTAACGGTGCAAAACCACAGCAGAGTTCGTCGTCTACCCTTCGAAGACGTTCTTTGTATCCCGCGTTACGACCTGCAGCGAGGATATAAAATTCAAAGCCACCAAGTGGCACCCTCCACATTAACGACAGCGCCGCCCCTGAGCATCAGTATGCTAATCCGATGATTGGCTATGTTCCAACCCCGAACTTTCTCTCTTTCTCTCTCTAACTCTGTTTTGCGGTTCATCTCTGTCCGTTTCTCCCTTCCTCTCCATCCTCTCTCTTTCCCTGAAGCTTCTTTTAATACAACTCTCTCTCTCTCTCTCTTTCTATCTTTCTCTTTCTCTCGTTTTCGTGTTCACAGCATCCCCAGCTCCCTCTGTGGCTTCCCGATGGCATCCAACCACTCTTAACCGAAACCATAAGCCAAAACTAACCCTTATTCTAATTAGCCGTTGCCACGACGCGCCCCCTACTTTGCATATTTTCTCGATTAACCTCGCCCTTTCTTTATCCGTTCGAGCTCTAGCAGCAGTACCAGCACCACCACTAGCAACA